>JAJSRW010000030.1:0-54862 GCA_022414725.1 Microglena sp. YARC | reverse complement strand
CACCCTCAGCCGCGACTTGCCTTCACCCCTGGAAGCTCTCTTCCCGGCACCGGCCCAACCGCAGGCTGGGTGTTAAAAGTAGTGTCTTCAGTTATGCTTGGGCCACCCTCTCAAGGCCGCTGGCTCTGGGTTCCAACGCCCCTGGTAACTTCCACTCACGGCACACCCGCGCGTGGGTTGTTTTAGTGTTGTTTCACTTTATGGCTGGGGGACCCTTCCAGGGGACTTTTGGCCTTTCACAAACCACCTGGACGCTCCTCTTACACCAGAAAAATGGTAACGCAGGGGGGTTATGTTAAAAATCGTTTTCACTTGATGTGATGGGCCACCCTTCCAGGCGATCTTGGCTCACCCTGAAGCTCTTCTCACCGGACACACGGGCAACGTCAGGTCTGGTTGCTTTAAAATTAGCTTGTTTTCACTTATTTGTGGGCCACCCTCGCCTGGCAGAACTTTGGCTCAACCCCCCTGAGCTTCCTCACGGCAACACCCGGCAACGGCAGGGTGGGTTGTTACAACACTATAGTTGTTACAGTTTATGTGGGGGCAGCGACCCTCCCAGGGCGAACATTTTGCTTTCAACCCCCTTGAAAGCCTCTCCCACCGGCACCACCGCAGAGGTGGGTTGTTTAAATAGTCTGTTCTATCAGTTGTCCCCAGGGCGACTTCTTCCAACCCCCCTGAAGCTTCTCCTCCACCGGGCACCACTGGGCCCAGCACGTAAGAGGTCTGATTAAAACAATATGTGTTCAGTTATGTGGGGCCACCCTCCCAGCGCCGACTTTTGGCTTCAAACCCCCTGAAGGTCCTCCTCAACCCGGCCACACGCCCAACGGCAGGGTGGGTTGTTAAAATAGTTGTTTTCGTTTATGGTGGCCACCCTTCCCAGGCGGACTTTTGAGCTTTCAAACCCCTGAAACGCTTCAACCCCCTGACAGCTCTCCTCACCCCCGCGCAACGGGCCCCAACGGCACGCAGGTGGGTTGTTAAATAGTCACTTTATTGTTGGGGCCACCCTTCCAGGACGAAACTTTGGCTTCAACCCCCCTGAGCATCTCCCTCACGGGCACCCACCGGGGCAAACGGCACAGAGTGGGCACGTCGTTTTAAAATAAGTTGTTTCGGCTGTGTGGGGCACCCCCTCCCAGGCGAAAACTTTGGCTTCAACCCCTGACAAAGCTTCTCTCTCCTCACCGGCACAAGACGGCAACCGGGGCAGGTGGGTTGTTAAATAGGTTGTTTCAGTTCATGTGGGGCACCCCTCCAGGCGACTTTGGGACTTCAACCCCCTGAAGCTCTCCTCACCGGCACAACCAGCAACGCAGGTGCCGGTTTGAGTACCATCTAAAACCACAAAATAGCTTGTTGTTTCAGTTATGATGGGGCACACCCTTCCAGGCCGACTTGGGCTTAACCCTGAGTCCCTTCCACCGGCGGCAGACACGCAAGCAAGGTGAGTGTTAAAAATATTGTTTTCAGTTTTTGGGGCACCCTTCCCAGGGAACTTGGCTCTCCTCCTCCTACCGGGGCAAACCAGGTGGCACGGTGGGTTGTTAAAATAGTTGTTTTCAGTTATGTGGGGCACCCCCCAGTCGCGACTTTGGCTTCAACCCCCTGAAGCTCTCTCCTCACCGGCACACGGCAACCGCAGGTGGTTGTTAAAGAGTTGTTTCAGTTATGGGGCACTCCCAGGCGACTTTGGCTTCAAACCCCTGAAGCTCTCCCACCGCACACGGCCACAACGCAGGCTGGGTGGGTGGGATTGTTAAAATAGTTGTTTCACTTATGTGGGGCACCCTCCCAGGCGGACTTTGGCTTTAACCCTGGAACAACAGGCAACGCAGGTGGTGTTAAAATAGGTTGTTTCAGTTATGTAGCGGGCAGCCTCCCGAGGGACTTGGCTTCAAAACCCTGAAAGCTCTCCTCACGGTTCACCGGCACGCAGGGGTTTGTTAAAACAAATAAGTTGTTTCAGCTATATGTGGGGCACCCCCCAGGCGACTTTGGCTTTCACCCCCTTTGAAGCTTCCTCACCGGCACCACGGCAAACGCATGTGGTTGTTAAAATAGTTGTTTCAGATTATGTAGGGCACTCCTCCCAGGCGACTTTGGCTTCAACCCCCTGAAGCTCTACTCCTCACCCGCACACGGCAACGCAGGTGGGTTGTTAAAATAGTTGTTTCACGTTTATGTGGGCACTCCTTCCAGGCGACTTTGCTTCAACCCCTGAAGCTCTCCTCACGGCAACACCTACGGCAACGCAGGTGGGTTGTTAAAATAGTTGTTTAGTTATGTGGGGCACCCTCCCAGGCGACTTTGGCTTCAACCCCTGAAGCTCTCCTCACCGGCACACGGCAACGCAGGTGGGTTGTTAAAATAGTTGTTTCAGTTATGTGGGGCACCCTCCCAGGCGACTTTGGCTTCAACCCCCTGAAGCTTTCTCCCACGGCACACGGCAACGCAGGTGGGTTGTTAAAATAGTTGTTTCAGTTATGTGGGGCACCCTCCCAGGCGACTTTGGCTTCAACCCCCTGAAGCTCTCTCTCAACCGGACGGCAACGCAGGTGGGTTGTTAAAATAGTTGTTTCAGTTATGTGGGGCACCCTCCCAGGCGACTTTGGCTTCAACCCCCTGAAGCTCTCCTCACCGGCACACGGCAACGCGGGTGGGTTGTTAAAATAGTTGTTTCAGTTATGTGGGGCACCCTCCCAGGCGACTTTGGCTTCAACCCCCTGAAGCTCTCCTCACCGGCACACGGCAACGCAGGTGGGTTGTTAAAATAGTTGTTTCAGTTATGTGGGGCACCCTCCAAGGCGACTTTGGCTTCAACCCCCTGAGGCTCTCCTCACCGGCACACGGCAACGCAGGTGGGTTGTTAAAATAGTTGTTTCAGTTATGTGGGGCACCCTCCAAGGCGACTTTGGCTTCAACAACCTGGAGCTCCTCTCACCAGAAAATGGTAACGCAACTGGACTAGTGAGTTGTCCTGTAATACAACTGGACTAGTGAGTTGTCCTGTAATACAACTGGACTAGTGAGTTGTCCTGTAATACAACTGGACTAGTGAGTTGTCCTGTACTACAACTGGACTAGTGAGTTCTCCTGTACTACAACTGGACTAGTGAGTTGTCCTGTAATACAATTGGACTAGTGAGTTGTCCTGTAATACAACTGGACTAGTGAGTTGTCCTGTAATACAACTGGACTAGTGAGTTGTCCTGTAATACAACTGGACTAGTGAGTTGTCCTGTAATACAACTGGACTAGTGAGTTGTCCTGTAATACAACTGGACTAGTGAGTTGTCCTGTAATACAACTGGACTAGTGAGTTGTCCTGTAATACAACTGGACTAGTGAGTTGTCCTGTAATACAACTGGATTAGTGAGTTGTCCTGTAATACAACTGGACTAGTGAGTTGTCCTGTAATACAACTGGACTGGTCATAACATCCTGTGATACAACTGGACTCGTGATTTGTCTTGCTACAAACCCCAGCTAAAAAATGGACTTGTGAATTGTCCTGTTATACAACTGGACTGGTCACAACATCCTGAGATACAACAGGATTCGTGTGTTGTCCTGTTAAGTGTTTCTTTTTTGGGCTACGCATTGTAGCTTCCATCTAGCTCCGTTTGCCAGCGATTGGGTCCAGCCCAAAGCTGTCAGCTGCATGGGTCCAGCCTGTCGTGCCAGCTGTCAGATGCAGTACCTAGCTTCAGGTTTGGCCCATGGACGGAAAAAGGAGCTGTCTAGAAGCTGATATGCGTAGCCCAAAAAAGAAACAGTGGTCCTGTTATAAAATCCTGTCATACAACTGGACTGGTCATAACATCCTGTGATACAACTGGACTCGCGACTTGTCTTGTTACAAACCCCAGCTATAAAATGGACTGGTGAATTGTCCTGGTAAAAAATCCTGTTATTAAACTGGACTTGTCATAACATCCTGTTATGAAACTGGACTGGTTATAAAATTCTGTTATGAAACTGGACTTGTCATAGCATTCTGTTATGAAACTGGACTGGTTATAAAATTCTGTTATGAAACTAGACAGTAGTAGGCAGGCTGTGCCGTCTTCCTGTCTCAGCATTGTTTAGCTGCGTTGATGTAGCGTACTCCTCTCTCTGCGTGCTTCAAACCCCCGCATCCTGTCAAACAATTTGACTGTAGGCAGGCTGTGCTCCTGTCCTGTCTCAGCATTGTTTAGCTGAGTTGATGTAGCGTACTCCTCTCTCTCTCTCTCTCTCTCTCTCTCTCTCTCTCTCTCTCTTTCTCTCTCTCTCTCTTTCTCTCTCTCTCTCTGCTTCAAAAACCCTCATCCTGTTAAACAATTTGACGGTTGGCAGGCTGTGCTGCTGTCCTGTCTTGGCATTGTTTTACTGAGTTTATGAAGCTGTCTACCCCGTCACTACCCCCTCACAACCCCCACATTACCCTCACTACCCCCCCACTACCCCCTCACTACCCAGACTACCCTCACTACCCCCTCACCACCCCCACATTACCCTCACTACCCCCTCACTACCCCACACTACCCAGACTACCCTCACTACCCCCTCACCACCCCACATTACGCTCACTACCCATCACCACCCCCAGACTACCCTCACTACCCTCACTACCCACACACTACCCACACTACCCACACTACCCACACTACCCTCACTACCCTCACTACCCCCTCACTACCCCCTCACTACCCAGACTACCCTCACTACCCCCTCACTACCCCCTCACTACCCCCACATTACCCACACTACCCTCACCACCCCACATTACCCTCACTACCCCCTCACTACCCCCTCACTACCCCACATTACCCACACTACCCCACATTACCCTCACTACCCTTCACTACCCCCTCACTACCCCCACACTACCCAGACTACCCTCACTACCCCCAGACTACCCACACTACCCTCACTACCCCCTCACCACCCATACTACCCTCACTACCCCTCACTACCCACACTACCTTCACTACCCCCTCACCACCCCCACTACCCCCACTACCCACACTACCCTCACTACCCACACTACCTTCACTACCCCTCATTACCCCCACAGTACCCCCACAGTACCCCCACTACCCCCACTACCCCCACCACCCCCCACTACCCACACTACCCTCACTACCCACACTACCTTCACTACCCCCTCATTACCCCCACAGTACCCCACAGTACCCCCACAGTACACCCACTACCCCCACTACCCTCACTACCCCCACCACCCCTCACTACCCCCTCACCACCCCCACACTAACCCCACACTAACCCCACACTCACCCCACACTACCCTCACTACCCCCTCACTTTCATCACTACCCTCACTACCCCCACATTACCCCCTACAACCCTCACTACCCTCACTACCCCCTCACCACCCCAACACTACCCTCACCACCCCCACACTACCCCCTCACTACCCCCTCACTACCCACACTGCCCACACTACCCACACTACCCTCACTACCCCCTCACCACCCCCACACTACCCACACTGCCCACACTACCCACACTACCCTCACTACCCCCTCACCACCCCCACACTACCCACACTGCCCACACTACCCACACTACCCTCACTACCCCCTCACCACCCCCACACTACCCCCACACTACCCACACTACCCCCTCACTATCCCACTACCCTCACTACCCCCACATTACCCCCTACAACCCTCACTACCCTCACTACCCCCTCACCCCCCCACACTACCTCACCACCCCACACTACCCACACTACCCTCACTACCCCCTCACCACCCCCACACTACCCCCACTACCCTCACACTATCCCCACTACCCTCACTACCCCTCACCACCCCCACATCAGCCCCTACAATTCCCACTACCCTCACTACCCCCTCACCACCCCCACACTACCCTCACCACCCCCACACTACCCCCACTACCCTCACTACCCCCTCACCACCCCCACACTACCCTGACCACCCCCACACTACCCTCACCACCCCCACACTACCCCCACCATCCCCACACTACCCCCACTACCCTCACTACCCCCTCACTATCCCCACTACCCTCACTACCCCCTCACCACCCCACATTACCCCCTACAATTCCCACTACCCTCACTACCCCCTCACCACCCCCACACTACCCTCACCACCCCCACACTACCCCCACTACCCTCACTACCCCCTCACTATCCCACTACCCTCACTACCCCCACATTACCCCCTACAACCCTCACTACCCCTCACCACCCCCACACTACCCTTACCACCCCCACACTACCCTCACTACCCCCACACTACCCACACTACCCACACTACCCCCTCACCACCCCCACAATTCCCCCACAACCCCCCCACAACCCTCACACTATCCCCACTACCCTCACTACCCCCTCACCACCCCCACACTACCCCATACCACCCCACACTACCCTCACCACCCCCACACTACCCCCACTACCTCACTACCCCCTCACTATCCCCACTACCCTCACTACCCCCACATTACCCCTACAACCCTCACTACCCCCTCACCACCCCCACACTACCCTTACCACCCCCACACTACCCTCACTACCCCCACACTACCCACACTACCCACACTACCCCCTCACCACCCCCACAATTCCCCCACAACCCCCCACAACCCTCACACTATCCCACTACCCTCACTACCCCCACACTACCCCCTCACTATCCCCACTACCCTCACTACCCCCATACTACCCCACACTACCCCACACTACCTCCACTACCCTCACTACCCCCTCACTTCCCCCACTACCCTCACTGCCCCCTCATCACCCCCACACTACCCCACACTACCCTCACTACCCCCACACTGCCCCACACTACCCTCACTACCCCCACACTACCCCACACTACCTCCACTATCCTCCCTACCCTCCCTACCCCCACACTACCCACACACTACCCTCACTACACCCCCACTTTCCCCTAACTTCCTCCGCATGCAGGTCTGTTGAACCAGCGCTGGTTGCTATACACCGAGATTATCCACTCCCGATGGGCCATGCTTGGCGCCCTTGGGGTGTTAGCCCCTCAGTACTTAGGCAATCAGATGGCCGGCGATGAGACTATGTGGTGGACGGTGCTAACCCCCGAGGTAAATGGCGTGGTGGTGGGGTAGGGTTGTAGTGGTGGTGAGTTGGTTGGATGGAAGGCGATGAGACTACGTGGTGGACGGTGCTAACCCCCGAGGTAAATGGCGTGGTGGTGGGGTAGGGTTGTAGTGGTGGTGAGTTGGTTGGATGGAAGGCGATGAAGCTATGTGGTGGACGGTGCTAGCCCCCGAGGTAAACGACGTGGTGGTGGGGTAGGGTTGTGGTGGTGGGGTGGTGGTTAGATGTGGTGGTCGGTGCAAGCACCCGAGGTGAACTGCGTGTTGGTTGGAGGGTGCTGGGTTGGGGTTGTGGCGGTGTGTTGGTTGGATGGTGGGGTTGTGGTGGTGGTGTGGTGGTTGGATGTGGTGGTCGGTGCTATCCCCCGAGGTAAACGGCGTGTTGGTTGAATGGTTGTGGAGTTGAGGTGGTGGTGTGTTGGTTGGATGGCGGGATTGTGGTGATGGTGTGATGGTTGGATGATGGTGGCGTGCTGGTTGGATGGTTGGGTTGTGGCGGTGGTGTGGTGGTTGTATGTGGTGGTTTGTGCTATCCCCCGAGGTAAACGGTGTGTTGGTTGGATGGTGGTGGGGAGGGGTTGTGGTGATTGTGAGCATCTATATGGCGATAATTTTGCCAAAACGGATTCAAAACTAGCGAGCGCTATATATCAGCATATATCAGGGGGGAAAGCCCTGCTACTGATAGTGGTGTGGTGGTTGTTGGATGATGGTGGTCTGCGCTAGCGCCCCTAGGTGAACCGGGTATTCAGCGAGGCCTGTTTTAGTGTATCATAAGTCTCTGTTACTGTTTTGTTTTTCATTTTTATTATATAATGTATTTTTATTTTTATTATATAATTTTGCGGAAACGGGGTCAAAACTAGCGATCGCTATATAATATTGCGGGAAAAAAGCCCTGCTACTGATGGGCAATAACTTCGTAACTGGAACCATGATTGGGACTACCTTAATGAAGTGAATGGTTGGTGAGAGACGACAAAATCGTACACAACCGTACGCAGCTCTAAACGCCGCACTAAACCATAACCCTTTTTAAGCTCTAAAGCGTGACCCTAAACCCTAAACCCTAAACCTGTACTAAAATTAGTACTACACAAACCTGCCCCCGAGGTGAATGGGGTGTACAGCGAGACTTCGGTCAAGTGGAGGGTGGCCCTATTGTCGGGACTGGCGGTTGTGGAGGCATTGCGGTTGGCGGATTTCAACCAGCCTGGGTAAGTTTGCCCTAAGCCAGATGATGTTGCTACCGACCTTCTTTCTGCCTCAGAAATTCCTTTAGTTGAGTCACAGCAATGCCTCAGAGTGGAGAGTGTTTCTGGTGTCGAGACTGGCGGTGTTGGAGGCATTGCGGCTGGCGGATTCCAACCAGCCCGGGTAAGTTCAGGGTTCAGGGTTTAAAGTTCGCCACAAATCAGATGCTGTTGCTACCAATCTTCTTTCTGCCTCGGAAATTCAATTCAATTCCTGAATATATGACACACAAACACACACACCACCACGAGCTGCTGATGATAGATGCTTTCTACCATGTGGCCCTTGAGCGAGGCTTTGGTCTAGAAGGGTTGGAGAAGTCCACACACACACACACACACACCACCACCAATTAAAACACCCCCTCTCACCAAGCCACCACCACGCGCACACGCACACCACCACGAGCTGCTGCTGATAGATGCTTTCTGCCATAGGTCCCTGGAGCGAGGCTTTGGTCTAGGGGGCTTGGAGAAGTCCCTTACCAGCAAGTTTACCGACGACCCCATGTACCCCGGTGGACCTTTGTTTAACGCGCTGGGTATTGTCCGCGATTCAAGCAGCTCTCAAGGCTTCTTCAAGTAAGTGCTCAGTGTTGAAGTTGTCGTTGGTGCTCATGATCGTGTGTTTGTGTGTGTGTGTTTTCTGCGTGCGTGTTTGTGTGTGTGTATGACCCATTTATCCGGGTGGACCTGTGTTTAACGCGCTGGGTATTGTCCGAGATTCAAGCAGCTCTTAAGGCTTCTTCAAGTAAGTGATCGGCGCTCATGATTGTGTGTTTGTGTGTGTGTGTTTCTGCGTGTGTGTGTGTATGACCCATTTATCCTGGTGGGCCTGTGTTTAATGCGCTGGGTATTGTCCGCAATTCAAGCAGCTCTCAAGGCTTCTTCAAGTAAGTACTCCACGCTCATGATCGTGTGTTTGTGTGTGCGTGTGTGTGTTTGTGTGTGTGTGTGTGTGTATGACCCATGTACCCCGGTGGACCTGTGTTTAACGCGCTGGGTATTGTCCAAGATTCAAGCAGCTCTCAAGGCTTCACCAAGTACGTACTCGGCGCTCATGATTGTGTGTTTGTGTGTGCGTGTGTGTGTTTGTGTGTGTGTGTGTGTGTGTGTGTGTGTGTATGACCCATGTACCCCGGTGGACCTGTGTTTAACGCGCTGGGTATTGTCCAAGATTCAAGCAGCTCCCAAGTACGTACTCGGCGCTTAGTGTGTTGCAGTTGTGATTGGTGCTCATGATCGTGTGTATGTGTGTGTTTCTGTGTGTGTGTGTTTGTGTATTTGTTTTGTGTGTTGTGTTTGAGTGTGCATTTGTATGTGTGTGTGTGTGTGTGTGTGTGTGTGTGTATTTGTTTGTGTATGTGTATTTTTGTGTGTGCGTGTGTGAGTGTATGACCCATGTACCCCGGTGGACCTGTGGAACAAAGGAACTAACAAACAAATGTGTGCAGGGAAGGAGAGCTGGTGAATGGTCGTGTGGCCATGCTTGCCACGTTGGGTTTCACAGCGCAAGTAAAATAAATAAAACAAAGAAAGCAAACATAACAAACATAACAAACATAACAAACATAACAAACAAAACAAACATAACAAACATAACAAACAAAAGCAAAACACAATGTGTGCAGGGAAGGAGAGCTGGTGAACGGTCGTATCGCTATGCTTGCCATGTTAGGTTTCACAGCACAAGCCATTGTGACTGGTGAGGGACCCCTGAAGAACTTGGCAGATCACTTGTTGGATCCTGTCGGCATCAACATTGTGAGCATGTTGGAACTCTAGGGTTATTATTTTGTTAGCAGTTCCAACACGCTCACAATGTGCTAGCAATGTAGGATAAGAAAGGCATGAGAGGCGCATGGGGTATGCATCAACATTGTGAGCATGTTGGAACTAAAGGGTTATTCTTTTTTAGTTGTGGAAGGTATTTCACTCCAGGAGGTGGGTCTCCCTACACAAACCAGCGGCGCCGAGGATTCAGTTCGAATGGAATGGAATGGAATTGATTGCATGGTCTATCAGCCTTCAGGCTGCTCACCGTCTGCGGCACCAACATTATGAGCATGTTGGAGCTCTAGGAATTGAATTGATAACATGGTCTATCAGCCTCCGGGCTGCTCACTGTCCGCATGTGGAGTCGACATGGGTAGCACAAACGCTTATACAGCATGTTGGAGCTGTAGGAATTGGATCGAATTGAATTGTTTACGAGGTATATCAGCCTTTGGGCTGCTCACCATCTGCGGCTTCAACATTGTGCGCATGTTGGAGCTCTAGGAATTGAATTGAATTGGATTGTTTACATTTTCTATCAGCCTCCGGGCCGCTCACTTTCCACATGTGGAGTCGACATGGGTAGCACAAACGCTCATACAGCATGTTGGAACTCTAGGAATTGAATTGAATTGAATTGTTTACATGGTCTATCAGCCTCCGGGCTGCTCACCGTCTGCATGTGGAGTCAAAATGGATAGCACAAACATGTATACAGCATGTTGGACTTCTAGACTGATGCACTTCTAGACTGATGTATTTCTAGACTGATGTACTTCTAGACTGATGTACTTATAGACTGATGTACTTATAGACTGTTGTGCTTCTAGACTGATGTACTCGGTGAGCGAGTGCTTAACTTTTCAGCGGCGAGCATCAGCTTCTAGGTAGCTCCCCTGACTGGCTATTCAGCCTAACCTGACGCAACCTAGTGCGCCTTGAAGCTGGTGAAATCAGCCGTCCAGAACTGCTTAAATAGTTAGGTGTAGTTGAGTGGCTGACCAACACCAACACCAATCAGAACCTAGCCAATGGTATGAAGTGTGCTGGTGTATGAAGTGGAAGTATGAAGGAGGGGAAGTGTATGACGTGGTAGAAGTATGAAGTATTCTGGTGTTCCAGATCTTAAATGGTTGAGTGATCCTGACCGAGTTACTAATATACTGGGTGAAGCCTTCATTCTATGTTGTTGCAGTACAGGGGTTGGCCAAATAGGCTAAAGGAATAACTGAATGACTGGGTGGACCAGTGATTGTATGTTGTTACAGTACAGGGGTAGGCCAACCAAGCTAAAGGAATAACTGGATTTCTGGGTGGAGCAGTGATCAGTTTCTAAGTCACTAGGGTTTGAAGATTATCAGTGCAGCAAGGTAATGATGATATCCTGCCACTGTTATTTTTGTGTGCGACGCATCGCATATTGAGTGACTCGGTGCGACTCCAGTGCTGCCCCCAGACCCTGCTAAGCGCGGGGACCTGGGGGGGGAGGGGGGGGGGGGGGGGGGGGGGGGGCATTTCTGACTAGTTAAGCCAGACCCATGCGTCGCTGCATAGTGACGGAGTGGCAGCGCATTGTCGGATGAAAAAGTGTATACCGTGTCCTTTAAGGCAGAACCCTGGGAGTCCACAGAACAGAGCCCAGACGGTCTGTGGAAATAATAATCAGAGTGCCTAAAGCCATTTTTGAGTGCCACGCAGCATTTATATAGACATACATACAGCATTTATAGACATATATATACAGCATTTATAGACATATATATACAGCATTTATATAGACATATATAGACATATATACAGCATTTATAGACATATATATACAGCATTTATATAGACATATATAGACATATATACAGCATTTATAGACATATATACAGTATTTATAGACATATATACGGCATTTATATAGACATATATAGACATATATACAGTATTTATAGACATATACAGTATTTATATAGACATATATAGACATATATACAGCATTTATAGACATATATACAGCATTTATATAGACATATATACAGCATTTATAGACATATATACAGTATTTATAAACATATATATACAGCATTTATATAGACATATATAGACATATATACAGCATTTATAGACATATATACAGCATTTATATAGACATATATAAAGCATTTATAGATATATATACAGTATTTATAAACATATATATACAGCATTGATATAGACATATATAGACATATATACAGCATTTATAGACATATATATACAGCATTTATATAGACATATATACAGGATTTATAGACATATATACAGTATTTATAAACATATATATACAGCATTTATATAGACATATATAGACATATATACAGCATTTATTGAGACATGTATAGACATTTGTCGGCATTTGGCTAATTGTGCAAGCCTGGCCCGCAGATTTGAAATTGGTCCGGAACGTCCAGACCATTTTGTAGTGCCCACACAGCATTTATAGCCTTTTGTCGGCTTCAGGCTAATTGTGCAAGCTTGGCCTGCAGATTTGAAAGTGGTCTGGACCGTCCAGACCATTTTTGGCGGAGCCCCCCCCTTCTGGGGGATGGGAGCCCCCAGGGTTACCCATTTGTCCGTCTGTCCGGCGACCGAGACGAAGCCTGACATGTCAGCCAACTGTCTCATAACTAACTGGCTTCGGCCAGCTCCATTTCCGATGCCAACACACTCCGCCAATTTTCCGCGTCGCTTGCGACGCTGCATAGGACTTGTTGTGTATTTGTCATTTAATTTACCAGGTCAGCTCTTCATCCGACTGGAAGTCTGTTGTTGGTGTGGTAGCAGTCCAGGGGTAGGCCAGATAGGCTGAATGGACTTGCCCAAACGTGACAGGAGGGGCTAGAAAAAAATGGTGATGAATGGTGACAGTTTGGTGTAGTGTAGACTTGGCTTTGATTGTTACATGGTTCTGTCAGTGTGATCGTCGGGGTCACTTCTACACAACGAGGGAGTAGGCACCCACAGGTATCAATAGGATTGGATTGTTACATGGTTTTTAACCCAACTCTGGGATGCTCACTGCCTTTCAATGCGAAGCCCCCCCCCCCCCCCCCCCCCCCCCCCCCCCCCCGTGCGATACCCAAGGGAGCAATGTTTCCTGAACAGCTTACAATTGTATTCCTTTTTATTGTTACATGGTTTTTCAGCTAGCTATGGGCTGCTCACCGTCTTCCAAGTCCAAGTCCTGTGCGAGACCCACGGAAACCAGGGAGCATACTAAGTGGATTAGACAGTTTAATAACTTTTCCAGGTCATTTAATTGATGAGTTCAGCTCTTCATCTTCTTCTGACTGGATGACTGATGACGGTTTTATTTAGTGTAGGATAGCACTTGGTTAGCTTCAGCCAGTAATTTGGCTGCTCGCAGAGTCGCAGTCTTAGGCAGTAAAAATCAAATTACCAGTCAAATGTAAACGCGAACAAACCACTTTGTGTCCATACTCTATACTTGTCCAGGTCGTTTAATCTACCAAATCAGCTCTTAATCCGACTGGATGACTGATGACGGTTTGATTTAGTGTAAAATCGCAATGGATTGTTCCATGGTTTTCCAGCCAACTTTGAACCGCTCACCGTCTTCCTATGCCAATCCCCCCCGTGCTATACCCAAGTACACCGGGGAGTATAGTTAGGATAACAAAAAATTCAAATTTAAACCATTCAAACGTGTGCGTAAACTTAGGTTTGGGAACATAAATGTTCTCAACATCCAAGGCGAAAACATGTAAGCATCAAAATCCATGAAACTTTTCCCTACGCCACCTGGGCTATAATAAGCACGGATCTTACACACACCTCCTTTGTTGGGGTGGGCCTCCATGCTCCGTGGGCGACCAACTGGGACATTATGCCACGCCAACTACCGCCTGCTTCTTTCCCTTCTTTCCGCGAGTGCAATACCTTTGATGCATCCACTCAACTGTTTGGCGTTTCCGACGACCTTGGTGCTTGCGCACAGACCGAGATCGGAGGCGATCTGTTGGACATGAGACGCGGAGCCAACATTCGCCAGCGTGGACGCCACGAACTAACTGCGGGAACGGTACGAACCGTTCACGTCTGGGCTGGCCCGGAACATGTAATACCTACATGTAAACATTCCGTAAAATCAACCAGACCTCTGATTGGTCGCATTTCCTGTGAATCAAATTCTTAAAAATAAAGGCAATCTACATATATGCATTGCACAACAGTGCAGGCACGTTCAACACTGCTTAAAATCATCAACCCTGAAAACAATTCCCTTTTTCGTTACTTTGTATTCAACAATACTACAACATCCATCGATTCAATGCAATTCAATGACATCCAATGAAATTCAATCCAATCAAATTCGAATGAAAAAATCCAAATAAATTAAATGCATTCAATCCATTAATTGAATTGAAATAACTCAGCAATTCAGCATTAAATCAAAATCAATTAAAACCAATTCAATTCATAACCCTGGAAATTTCATCCGGGTCGCGCCTCCAGGCGCCCCTAATTAGACTAGTTCTAACAGCTATTTACAATATATATATATATATATATATATATATATATATATATATATATATATAATATATATATATATATATATATATATATATATATATATATATATATATATATGTATTTATCTCTGGTATTTACCGCCCCTCCATGGGTAGCGACTTCAGTATATCAGGCGTACTGCCGTTTTTTTCGATTTTCGATTTTTGATTTTATGCACAATTGGGGCACCTAAGAGCAAAACGGAGGCGATTCTGGACCTAAGGGTTCGCCCTCAATATTGCATTTGGACCGCACCGACTGACTTTTGCAACTGACTAGCTCACTAACCTAGCGAAGGCAGTCACCTCTTCTCCGAAGCAGATTTCAGTTGAAGTTGAATTTGCAGTCACGTCACCTCATCTTCCAGGCAGATTTATGTCAACCTGCGCCCCGAACCAGGTGGCGTTTGAATTCGGCAGTCCAGTCACCTCGAAGGAGACTGCCTTGTCACAGCCGGAGGGTGCTCAGCCCCAGTTTAGGAGGCAACGGCGCAACTGTGTACCAAAGCGCGGTTTACGAGACACACATTCCGCAAGAACATCCACGAGGGCAGCAACAAGGTTAGGCACACCGCACCCAAACAAGTTCGATGCAGCATCGCCTGCGACGCTACAGATTGGCGGAGAGTGATCGCGACGGAGCAACAGGTGGCAAGGGAAGCGAGTTAGTTACGAGACCGTTGGCTGACGTGTCGGGCTTCATCACGGTCAGACGGATGGATGGATGGATGGTCGGTCGACCGGACAAATGGGTAACACTGGGGGCTCCCGGCCCCCCAGAAGCAGAAGGGGCTACGCCAAAAACCCTAATGACAGCGGGGATCCGAAATCGACGAGATCTGCCACCAAAGCAGCTCGACGTGACAAAAATTCCTGGTGACACCAGGCAGGGATCCCCATCCCCATCCCGGGTCCCCGTCCCCATAACCAACTCAAGGGCCAACAAGGGCGGTCACACCCTTCACGTGTTAAGCTTTCCATGCTCAGTTTTTCAGTTAGAGCAGCTTCGCGACAGTAATAATAACTGTCGAGGCATGAAACTAATCCTCGGAATTCGGTCCGTTCCCATTCCAGATAACTATAAGACGATGATGAACAGATAGGTTCGCTTGATTAGTGATCATTTCAAGACCTGCCAATCACCGTGTTAATCAAGACATCCACCCGAAGTCGAATCGAAGCGCCATCCAAGAACATTTCGCATGTCCTAGTTGTCCTTCCGATCACTTCTTTTTCTTCTGAGCTCAGTATTCTTGTATCTGCCCTTTCTCAACTAGAACCCGACACCCCCGCCCGACACCTCGCCAAGTATCAACGATAGGGAAGGAATCTAGCCTGGAGCAGTCGCCATTGAAATTGGTGAACCCCGAGGCACATGAGTTCTTGCGTTTGCAACCATTGATCACATCCTTCCGTTCCAAACTGTCTACCGCTATGGTTTTTGATCGACATCCTGCCTCGACTGCAAACAAAACAGCGGGAAGCCTAACGGTATGAATTTGGCGAGCTAATAGAGTGGTTGTTCTGCGCCTCGGTTTTTTCTACACTTTGTTTGCTCTGTCCCCCTACTTGTTCTGCCACCTTCGTTTGTTTGCGCTCCGAAGGTCGTCACTTCTTCTTGCGCCCGGATGATTCCCTGAATTGTTGTTCGCCCGCCCGAATCCAACCTATATAACAGATGTCCTACACAGGACAGGGCCCTGTACCACCCGACAGCACCCCGCAGCACCCCCGTCCCCCCATCACTAGTCTCCCGCGGCCGGGCACGGGCCGATTGTAAAATTTGATGGTAGGCAGGCTGTCCTGCTGTCCTGTCTCGGCAATGCTTTGCTGAGTTTAAGTAACGACCTCTCTCTCACACACACACCTCGTACATCGCTCATCTAATGGTGCAGACTAGGAACATGGGAAGGCAGCTGATTTCACCTGCCTCCAGTGTAATACAAGCACCCATGTATCAATTCAATTCAATGCATTCAATGCATTAAATTCATGCATTCAATGCATTCAGAGAAGTTCATTTAGGACGCGCTTGCATGCGCGTATCAAAACTCTGGTCCAATGCTCACCGTTTTGTCCGATGTACTGTTCATGATCCGGTTTGTTTCCATGTTGTGAACTTGAACACTCTTTCGATCGTGTTAAATTGAATATGATATTCTTACGTGTCCATTTACCGGTAATCATCTGCTTGCCATAAGCAGGACAAGGGGATGGAGCAGTACTTGCAGCAGACGCACAACATCGCACCGGAGCATCTGTTAGAAGGTCATGAGTTGTACATCCAGCAAGGTGCCGGCCCTCTTAAAAAGAAGAAGGAGATAGAACCCCTCAACCTCCTGGCTCAGCTCATGACATATAGAGAATTGCACATCAAATCTGGAAGGGTTGCCGACATGAAGCCCGATCAGCTTCTGGCCAGGATGTTCAGAACTGGGAAGTATTTCCCATCCCTCGAATGGGCAGACAGAGGCCAAGGCAGGGGTATGAACGAGGCAAAATTCACAGCCATCATGGAGGTCATCACACACACAGAGTAAGTCCACAAACTGCAACACTTTGTGGATTCGTCCTTATGTTCCCATTCATTTCCACATTTCTGGCAGACTGGTACTATACCATGTAGAGTCTCCCATTACTTGCTATGCATCGTACGTATCTAGACAACTGCAAAATCATGTTGAGAAATTCTTGCGCTTTTCTGTCTTAAAGACAAAAATTACCCTCTAAAAATACTGGCACACGTATGCATGTATGTTACAGTCCAAGGGTAGGCCAAATAGGCTAAGGGACTTGCTCAACCGTGTAGGAAGGGCTTAAAGAGAAAAGGCGCTGATGAACTGAACCCCAAACAATCGTTGCACCGACAGGGGCCCTGAGTTCGTGCTACAATGATAATATATAACCACCAGAAAAAGCACTGATGAACTGAACCCACTTGTTCATGCAGGCTGTGTACAACCAGCATTGTCCGCACCATTATTTACGATGATGGGGCGGACGATGACTCGACTTAAACCTACAAGTCGATATGCTATGGTATATAGCCAAAGTGTAAGGTGATTCATAGGGCATGCGTAGGCCGCGTGATTTGGTCCTGACCTGCCAGGTCACGGACCGTGTGGGGCAGCTACTGCTGCCTGGCGTCTACGTCATTTACAGCAACAATGACTCAACTTAAAGCTACAAGTCGTCTCACAAGGCTTTCATGGAGACAGCCCGCTATTTCCATAACACTGATCTTTCGCAAGAAATCGACAACCCGAAGAGCCCTGCCAGTGTCTCTGGTGGAACACCTGTGCATTGTGAGGATGATCGCACCATGCAGAGGTGTCATCCCATGCGGTACCCACGGGAACGAGGGACCATATTAAACAAACTACCGGTAGACAGATTCAAGACTAACTCTCTATTCCGTAGAATCTTCAGAATATGGGTCAGGGCAGAATCCTTTATAATATGGAGTCACCAACACTGTAATGTTGCCTACCTAGGATACTCGATTGTTGCGTAGCTTTTTTGTCAACCAACTATGTAATTTGTGCATACATGCCAAAAATATAGAGAAGGGGTGTCTTATGACCATAATTTGCAACACGGATTATAACATGATTTGCACTGGCCTCCTTATCCGAACTATCTGTTCCTTACTCCGTGCGACACCCAAATAAAAAATGAAAAAGAAAAAATGATTTGTTCGCGTTTACATTTTCCTAGTAATAATTGTTTACTGCGGAAGACGGCGAGCAGCCAAGTTGCTGCCTGAAACGGTAACCAAGTTCAAGTTCAAGTCGAAACCGCAACAGACCCCAAATACTCAAATACAGGTTATATATAATGATTGGTGGTTGGCCCCAGTGCAAGCAAACTGGCTGGCCCCCTCAACCGCCTCGTAATACGGCTTGCTACTTGTTTATTTACGTATAATAATACCAGGGTATCTTAGGCTAACATGCAAGACTGTAACTAGAGACACACACATGCCACCAACAAAAAAACCGGAAATATGGTCTGCTGTTCAACCGTCCATTCACACATAGCAAAGAAATAAACACTTATACTTAGTAGGGTGAGTGGTTGGCCCCAGTGCAAGCAAACGGGCTGACCCCCTCAACCCCACGCCTCATAATAACTACAATTGATTATTTATTACTGTACTATTTATTTATAGTAGGGTGACTATTCGGATTCTGCCATTGTTATAAATAAAATATCCATAGTGTTGAGTTGTGGACACAAACTTCAACAGAATATTATTGTCACATGCCAGAGTCTCCGACACATTTCAACAATTGGTTCACCTCCCCACCTCTTGCCCTCTGGTCTCTGAGCACTCTCTTGTTCTATATTGTACTGCATGAATGGGTTCCTGTCACATGAGATGATGTGGCAATGAGTCTACTCACGACTACAATATGTGGGCTGTGTACCCCAAGTAATGATAACGCCTGATGGGGCGTGGTATTAATGGAGCCTCGTCTTTCGGCGGTAGGGAACGGGCTGCTACTTTACCTGGACAAAGCTACCATGGCGGTTGACAGCGACCGCAAACACTAAAGCACACCCGTGGGGATTCGAGCCCAGCATCTTCGTCGTTCTAGCTCTGCCATTGAGCCATTCGTTGAACGGGCTTGTGTACCCCAAGGATAATGCAGAAAGTACTTGCAACACGATTGCGTGTGACATGTTGTGGTCGGTGCTTGCCCTTGAGGTAAACGGCGTGGTGGTGGGGTAGGGTTGTGGTGGTGGCGGTGGGGTGCTTGGGTGTAGTGGACGGTGCTAGCCCCCGAGGTAAATGGCGTGGTGGTGGGGTAGGGTTGTGGAGGCGGAGAGGTGGTAGCTGCAACACGATTGCGCGTGACATCCCAGCGGTTAACATGAAGTCCAAGTCATCACCATCACCCGCGTCGTGTGCACTAGGCGAGAAGGATGGGGGAGGCTATGGGTGTCAAAGTTGATGCCCACATCCATAGCCACATCCTCCCACCTCCTTTTCACCTAGCGCACATCCCAGCTGTCTACATGAAGTTGGAGTCATCACCATCACCCGCGTTGTTGGCAGAGCCCCATTGAAGAGGGGAGCCCCCAGGGTCACCCCATTGTCCGTCTGTGCGTATGACCGTCTTACGAAGACAAAGCCTGACACGTCAGCCAACGGTCTCGTAACTAACTCGCTTCCGTCTCCACCTGTCGCTTTAGCGTCGCTTGCTACGCTGCATAGAACTTCATAGATGTAGTCGTCCATAGAGCGTCATAGATGTAGTCGTCCAGGCTATGCTTTGGAATCAAACCGAGGTCACTATCTATAAGGCCATTGTCTGTTTACATGAAGTCGAAGTCATCACCATCACCCGCGTCGTCGTAGATGTAGTCGTCCAGGCCAGCAGTGAGGCCGCCCTTGCCTCCATGCAGCTGCTTGAGCCTACTGTTCTTGGACTTGGCACTCGCCTCCGCCTGCTCCGCCTTCATTTTCTCTGTCATAAAAAAACAATCAGGGATCAGCTGCTGGAAATGGTTATTTTCTCAGTTTTTTTGTGCGTGTGTGAGAGGAAGTGAGTTGGTTTATGGTGGTGGTGGTGGTGGGTGCAGGCGTCACCAGTCAATGTGGGACAAGCAATCACTCACTCACTGGAAATACTAAATACAATTTATAAAAAATGCGAGAAGAATCGCACAATTATATTACCTGGCCTACCCCTGGACTTTAACATACACACAATCGTTCTCTAAATCTGAGTGATTGTATGTATGTGGCTATTCAGCGGATAGAAACACACACACACACACACACATGCTGACACCACAGTTGATAGTATCACATGTTGCATGATGTGTTATGAGTATATGACCAAGCAGAGCTCTTTTCTTATGCCTCGCAAGGAATGTGTATTGATGATGACTTAATGAGTATGTTCAAGGTGTGTAAGAATGTTGGGGCTAGGTTACAGTACTAGACTAGCAAGTACTTCCTGTAAAATTCAGAGGCTTGGCAAAGTTGTTACAAACGTGTCATCCATATGCAAAATGCATGTTTCCTAAAGGACTCCCCCCCCCCCCCCCCCCCCCCACGCACACACACACAATCTCCCCCCCACACATAGACGCCATGCCCTCCCCCCCCCCCCCCCCCCACACACACACACACACACAGACGCTTAGTGCACCCACCCAGCTCCACCCACCCCACAAGCACATGCCCCTCATCCCAAATGCCTCACCGGAGCGGTAGCCAGCAATGCTTGTCTCAATATCCTTGACGTCGCTGCTGGGCAGGGGCGCCAGCAGGCTCTTGGCCAGTGCCTTGATAAACGCCTTGTAGTTCTTGCTATCCTTGTGGCCGATGCAGTACTTATTAGAGATGGCGGTGGCATACTCGTCAAAATCCTTCACGCTCTTGGGCAAAAAAGTGCTCAAGCTCACACCACCCACATCGCCAAAAAGCTCTTTTGCTGCGGCGTAGTCGGCTTGCTCAATCATCCTGCAGGTGTGTGGGTTGTAGGTGGTGTGGGGGTGTGTGGGTGGGCATGCAGGCATGTGTGTGTGGGGTGGGGTGGGGGGGGGCACACCACCCACATCGCCGAAAAGCTCTTTTGCTGCGGCGTAGTCGGCCTGCTCAATCATCCTGCAGGCAGGTGGGGGTGGGGGTGGTGTGGGGGTGTGTGGGGTGGGCATGCAGGCGTGTGTGTGAGTGGGGTGGGGCACACCACCTACACCGCCGAAAACCTCGTTTGCTGTGGCGTAGTTGGCCTGCTCAATCATCCTGCAGGCAGGTGGGTGTGGGTGTGGGGTGGTGGGCATGTGGAGTTGGGTGAAAGTCTGAGCTTAGTGCGACTGCTAGATCATTGCATTTGAGGGTGGTGAGAGAGCAGGGCTCAATCAGCCTGCAGGGACTACACTAGGGTGAGGAGGGTGCTCGTTGACTGTGGACTGGTACTGGTCCGGTACAGTTTTTTTACTGGTAACGTTGTTTTTGTAACCGTTACGTACCAGTAACAGTACGTTACTGGTAGCTTGTTGACTGTGTACTGTTTTGGGATAGACTGTCTTGGAATGGTCTGTTTTGGGATCAGCTGTTGGGGGATGGACTGTTGGGGAATGGACTGTTTAAGGGTGGACAAGGAGATCACACGTCCACATAGACAGACAAAACATGGGGAGATACACATTCAAAAACACACTGATATACACACTAACACATTCAAACACACACTGACATACAGACGAACACACACAAACACATTAAAACACACAAACTGACATACACACGAACACACACTACCACACAACAAAAACTTACACATTCAAACACACACTGACATACACAAACACACGCTAACACATCCAAACACACACTGACATACACACAAACACATCCAATCACACACTGATATACACACACAGACACATTCCAACACACACTGGCATACACATAAACACACACTAACACATCCAAACACACACTGACATACACACTAACACACACTGACAAACACAAACTAACACATTCAAACGCACACTGACATACACTAACACATCCAAACACACACTGACACACACACAAGCAAGTAATACCACATAAATGAATGCATGCATCCACCTATGGAGATAAATGCAGAGAAGAAGAAACGAAACCAAAGATCAACATATGTGCATGCATACAACGACATGCGCACACATGCCAACACACAGACAAGGGGAAGGAAACACACACTGACATACAAACAAACACACACTGACACACATCCAAACACACACTGACACACATCCAAACACAAACTGACACACATCCAAACACACACTGACACACATCCAAACACACACTGACACACATCCAAACACACACTGACACACATCCAAACACACACTGACACACATCCAAACACACACTGACATACACACAAACAAGTTATACAACATAGATGAATACATGCATCCACCTAGGGAGATAAATGAAAAGAATAAGAAACCAAAATCATAGATCAACATAAGCGCATGTATAAAATGACATGTGCACGCATGCTAACACAGGGACAGGGGGTCGGCTATGATACATAATACTAGTGAAGAAATAATAGTATATAATAGTATATAATATTAGTCGGACGAGCCGTCTCGCCAGAATTTCAAATTTATTTGAAAAACTAATATTATTGTGACACTCTAATAATTATAGTTAAAATTAGTTTTTCAAACACTCATATAAGTTGCCGTTCCCTACACATAAAAGGGTAAGCAAACAAAAGCAAAGGCTCACAATACACAGAAAGGATAAATACGCAGACTTGCTTTCACATATGTTGAAAGCGCAGGGTAACAAACATGATACATGAATAAACAAGCAAAAACAGCAAGCAAGCAAGCAAGCAAGCAAGCAAAAACAGCAAGCAAGCAAGCAAGCAAGCGAGCAAGCAAGCAAGCAAGCAAGCATGCAAGCAAAACAGACATACACATATATGCACACACCTTAGCTTCCGCTGCTGGGCTGCCCCCCCCCCCCCCCCCACCCCCCAAACCCCAAACCCCAAACTTAACGCCTCGTTATTAGGCATACTATATATATATATACATAATCACACACCTTTGTTTCCGCTGCTTCTCCAGCTCAGGGTCGTCTAAAGGTTGGTCTCCTTCATCGATTTCCGCTTTCATATATTTCTTCACCTCCTTTTTCTTCGGCTGCACAACATGGCACATGGTACATGTTGGCACAACAGCAATATGGCGGGTACATATTGGCACAACAACATGGCGCATGGTACATGTTGGCATAACACTATAACAGCAATATGGCGGGTACATATTGGCACAACAACATGGCGCATGGTACATGTTGGCATAACACTATAACAGCAATATGGCGGGTACATATTGGCACATCATCATGGCGGGTATATATTGGCACAACAACAAGAACATGGCGCATGGTACATGTTCAATGAGTACAACAACAACAACAACATGGCACGTAGTACATATTGGCACAATAACACGGCGGGCACATTTTCAAACTTAAACTTGGTTACATAGCTTCAGCCAGCAATTTGGTCGCTTCCTGTCTCAGGCAGTAAAAATAAATACCAGAAAAAACAGAAACAAATGTTAACAGGGGGGGGGGGGGGGGGGGCAGGACAAAAGCTGCCGTACCTCATCTTGGCGCTTTTTTTACCCAAAATAAAGTTGAACAGGAAGTTTGAGGGGTCCAAAGCCCAAAGCGGCCCAAATCTTAACTGCGCTATAAATCACGTTTGGGCAACCCCATGAAACTTGCGACAATCTGCACACATTGAATCTGGGTGAGTCTAATACATCGATCTAATACACAGATTGGTGTGTGCTGCGCACCTTACCACAACCTGCTAACACTAAATCTACACCGAGTGCACTTCGCTTTTCCCCCCGCTACGAGCAGCAGCTTCTAGGAAGCTCCCCTGCCTTGTTGCCCAGCCAAACCCAAAGGAACGATGTGCACCTGGAATTTGACAGAATCTGCGTCATATATACGCCATATCTACGTCGTATCTACGTCATATCTTTCTGTGGTCGCGTGTTCAATGCCGGCAGGCACTACTTTCTGGAATGATTAGCAGATTTGCTGTGACATCAAATATGGGGGGATATG
This sequence comes from Microglena sp. YARC, assembly GCA_022414725.1. Taxonomy (NCBI): domain Eukaryota; kingdom Viridiplantae; phylum Chlorophyta; class Chlorophyceae; order Chlamydomonadales; family Chlamydomonadaceae; genus Microglena; species Microglena sp. YARC. The sequence continues at coordinate 30,526 of JAJSRW010000030.1, read as the reverse complement.
GGGGTAAGGATAGTGGTGGTGGTGATATGTGGTATGGGTGGTGGTGGTGGTATGTGGGCAGTGTACCTGGAAGCTGACATAATTATTGTTCCGTTACTATTGAAACCTTGGGGTTTAGCCCAGTGGCTGGCTCATGAAGCTGCCTAGAAGCTGATGATCGTAGCAGAAAAGAAAAGCTATGCGAGTGCATGAAGGCAAGTGCACCTTGTAAACAATTGGAGGGTCCACCAGTACCACCACCACCATCTGCAGCACGGCCATCGACAGCAAGAGCAACAGCAATAGGAAGAGCAGCAACATCACGACCCCCGCCAGCACCACTAACACCATTAACAGCAACAGGAAGAGCAGCAGTAGCACGACCCCCACCAGCATCACTAACACCATCAACAGCAACAGCAATAGGAAGAGCAGCAGCATCACGACCCCCACCAGCACCACTAACACCATCGACAGCAACAGCAACAGCAATAGGAAGAGCAGCAGCATTACGACCCCCACCAGCACCACTAACACCATCAACAGCAACAGCAACAGGAAGAGCAGCAGCAGCACGACCCCCACCAGCACCACTAACACCATCAACAGCAAGAGCAACAGCAATAGGAAGAGCAGCAGCAGCACGACCCCCACCAGCACCACTAACACCATCAACAGCAACAGCAACAGGAAGAGCAGCAGCAGCACGACCCCCACCAGCACCACTAACACCATCAACAGCAAGAGCAACAGCAATAGGAAGAGCAGCAGCAGCACGACTCCCCACCGGCACCACTAACACCATCAACATCAACAGCAACAGGAAGAGCAGCAGCATCACGACCCCCACCGGCACCACTGACACCATCTGCAGCATGGTCATCTACAACAAGAGCAACAGCAGCACTACCACCACAATGGGAGTGCATGGGGGCAAGTGCACCAGGTAAACAATTGCTGGTACATGTGATGAAGTGGAGTTTTTTATTTTTAGTGCTGCTTACAGCAAGAAACGGGCAGTATCAGGCAGTGCTCTGTCTATACCAGATGGCTGCATCTGAAATCTAACAAACTGTTAACTGATATAGAAATCAGGTTTATGAAGAGGGCTCTTCTTGACCCTTTCCCTCCCCTCTTTTATTTAAAGTTCGGTCTCTTCCCCCGCCTTCTTGCACCTTCCCTGCGGTAGCCTGCATCTGTTCAGGTTGTTAAACAGGTGTTCAGGATGTTTAACACCTGTTCGACACCAACATGTTTAACCAACGATTTATATAAACAGGTGTCGAACATCCTTAACACCTGTTTAACAACCTGAACAGGGTGCGGGCTGCCGTAGGGCTTCCTACCTCCTCCACCAGCACTGCCAGCCCTCTGTGGGCACTATATCAGGTTCACACCCCGCGATTCAACTGCTGTCAACAGCACCAGCACAACCATTCGAAAGGTCGAGAGATGCTAGTCTCAAATTCTTGCTCACCGCCCAGCCTAGTCCACTGTCCTTACGGAGTCCTTGCGTACCTGGGGGGCAATGACTACGTGCTTAGGCTCTTCCTCCTCCTCTTCCTCCTCCTCGTCTGCGAACTTGCTCATGTCGGGCTCGGTCACCCCTGCAAGGATACCATGCCCCTTAGTCTCGAAGGCAGGCGCCTTCTTATTTAAATCCAATTTGGCCTGGAAATTATCGACACCGGCATCCCACTCGTCGTCTTCCCAGTCGGCCATGGCGTTATTCTGGCGAAAAGATCGAGCAGCTGAGTGTGAAGTGGGAATGCAGCGAGCTTCTCCAAAGGCCTATTTTTTCAACGACGACTGCGAGTGGTCGGTGGGAATTCGTTGGCGCCCCCAGATTGAATTTGAAGCCACGCCAACTGGAGACGAACCTTCGAGGCGTCGGCGCTGCAGATCTCAGATCTTGCCGCCGTGGTCCAAGGACCCCCCCGAGCCGAGGGGGCCCTGTCTTGGTCGGTCTTGTTGCGTCTGTGCTCCAGCCCCAAGGCAGCATCCCACATTCCTTTGGATACTTGGAGAGAGCTTCCAGAACCTGCATGGCCGCCTCACATTTCCTTTCACGTCCTCCGTTTCATTTGAAGGGATGTCGCTTTTGTAGTGACCATACCAGCATACAATAATTATGTATTTGTTTGTCGCCTGACTTACCGCCGTGATGATCAAACTTGGTCAAGTTACCATGTTTGCAAATACATGTTAGCCCCCCACTTTGTGATCCCATCATAAACTGTGTCGATACAAAACCCAACCAGTCTTCTAACCTTGTAAACCCCCTGTGTTGGGAGATTGGTTACAGAGTCTGTCTATCCACTTATCCAGTGACCAGCTCATTCATTGATATTGGACGCAGCTGGTTGCAGGGCCTGTCTATCCACTTATCCAGTGACCAGCTCATTCATTAATGTTGGACGCAGCTGGTTGCAGGGCCTGTCAATCCACTTATCCAGTGGCCATTTCATTCAGTGAAGTTGGGCGCAGATGGTTGCAGGGCCTATCTTTCCACTTATCTAGTAAGCACCTCATTCAGTGATTTGATTCAGCACAGGTGGTGCTGGGCAGGGTACTTCAGGAGGAACCCCAGCTCTGCTGCCCGAGACACAACCAATTGTATAGCCTGCGTCCTGCGACGCAACGGACCCTTCAACATTGCGCCTGCGATGGAGGACGCAGCTTCTTGAACAACCCTGATGCTGGGGCAGCCCTTAGCCTCGGTGCTCAAAATGTGTCATTTGTAAATCACAGGTTGGAAGCACGGTCCATGACATCTAAACATTGTTAAACCAGAAGTACACATATTTTAATTAATATGTGAAAGTACTTCTGTTTAAGTTGTGTAAGGAATGTCACACCAGGAGGTGGATCTCCAGACACAAACCAGAGACACTTAGGAGACAGTTCGCATGGCGTTGCCACGCCGACACTCCTACAAAATAGGAGCACTGTACCTATATTTTCTGAGTCAGAAACAGAACACATCTCCATCATTCGACGCTCATCTTTGATTGAAGCAAGTGCTCGATGTTTTGCTATTTTGGGGGCAGTTAGAGGGCGTTCGAGGGGGTCGGATGCATTGGCGAGGCTCCCAAATTGCAAAGACAGCTAGAGAGAATGTTCATGCAAACGCCTTGTCACCTTGTGTGTACTGTTACACTTTAAGGGTAGCCAAATAGGCCGTACGGACTTGCCCAGCCATTCAACAGGAAAGACAATACAAATGAGGAGATACAAGGTTCATGCAGATTAATCATCGAATTAAATTTTCACTGTAGCACGAACTCAGGGCGCCCGTCGGTAAAACGATTGTTTAGGGTTCAGCTCATCAGTGCTTTTCCGTTCTAGCCCCTCCTGTCATGGTCGGGCAAGTCCCTTAACCCTACTTGGTCTACCCCTGGACTGTAACACCTATCTATCTATGCAGACGCCTTGATTGGCTTCAAGGATGCATTGTTCTTAAAACAATTGAGGCGGGGATCCTCAAGTGCTTCCTTGGTTACCTCGCCGTCCAGCTTGATTCGGTCAATCAGATTCTGCAAAGCAAACAGGCACTTGTTGCTGTTGCGAGTCAAGTGTGTGTGTGTGAGGTGGGGGTGGGGGGGCATGTGTGGTCGGGCAAATGACTGACCTCAGTGCGACTGGTGGATCATTGCGTGTGTGTTTGGGGGTGGGGTAGGGGCATGTGTGGTCGGGCAAATGACTGACCGCAGTGCAACTGTGGTAAATCATTGCGGGTGTGTATGGGGAGGGTGGGTGGGTGAGTGGGTGGTGGGGGGGCTTGATTCGGTCAATCAGATTCTGCAAAGCAAACATGCATTTGTTGATTTCTAGTTTAAGGTTCAAGTTCAAGTTCATAAACAGGCACTTGTTGCTGTTGCTGTTGCGGTTCAAGGTTCAAGCTCAAGTTCATAAACACGCAATTCTTGCTGTTGCGGTTCATAGTTCAAGTTCATAAGCAGGCACTTGTAGCTTTGCGAACAGGCACTTGTTGCGCTTGCGTTTCAAGGTTTAAGTTCAACTTCATAAACAGGCACTGGTTGCTGTTGCGGTTCAAGGTTCAAGTTCAAATTCATAAACAGGCACTTGTTGCTTTGCAAACAGGCACTTGTTGCGGCTGCGGTTCAAAGTTCAAGTTCAAGTTCAAGTTCATAAACTGGCACTTGTTGCGGTTGCGGTTCCAGGTTCAAGTTCAAGTTCATAAACAGGAACTTGTTGCTTTGCAAACAGGCACTTGTTGCAGTTGCGGTTCAAAGTTCAAGGTTCAAGTTCAAGTTCATGAACAGGCAGTTGTAGCTTTGCAAAGAGGCACTTGTTGCGGTTGCGGTTCAAGGTTTAAGTTCAAGTTCATAAACAGGCACTTGTTGCGGTTGCAGTTCAAGGTAAGGCGGTGTTGGGGAGCAGCTAGAAAGCTGTATCTCCCGAAGGCATTCAAACCATTTATATGATTAAATTAAATGATCACATTAGCACAAACTGAGGCCCCCCGTCGGTCAAACGATTGTCTGGGGTTCAGTTCATCAGTTTGTTTTGCTTTAGCCCCCTCTGGACCCCCCAGGGGTCCCGGGGCTGAAGCCCCAAGTTCCCCCCGTGTCTCTCTCCGCCGTCTGTCCGTCTATCCATCTCTCTATCCGTCTATCCGTCTGTCCAACAGCTGTCAAGGCGTTTGAACGATTCCGACCACCTCCGCACCCACAATGTTTGCTCATAGTTGGAGTGCGCATGACTAGAGTTATCAGCATCGCAGCGGTCAAGATCCCTCGCAAAATTTGTTCAATGTTTGTAGCTCTATTCGGCTACGAGTAGCTACTTTCTCCACTACTTCCGAAACTCCCTGCCGGTGACTGCTAAAGCGATTTTCCGTGTCGCTTGCGACACGCTCTTAGAACTTGTCCGTTTCAGCCCCTCCTGATTTCTAGGTTTGGGAGCTCCCTTTAGCCTATTTGTCTACCCTTGGGCTGGCCCTGAGTTCTGCCACACTATTAATTTAATTTTTATGCGATTTGCAACACATACAGGTGTCAGAACTACTAGGCTGCGGGAGCATTGACAGGCGGAGATAATGTCCATTATACGACAGCGATATACCGCAGCCTAGAAGTTCTGGCAACAGGGAGTACCCCGCCATAGCTTCCTAGGATACGAACATGTCTAGTCGTACAAACACACATAATTTTATTGTTTGATAATTTAATTTTGATGCGATTTGCGACACATACAGGGAGTACCCCACCAAAGCTTCCTAGGATACGAACATGCCTAGTCGTCCAAATTAACATAATTGTTTTGTATGATAATTTATTTGTATGGTCTTGTATGATGGAAGGTTTGATGCCTAGTCGTGCAAACACACATGCAAATCACTCAGGACTTTAATGACTAGTTTAGCCAGACCCATGCGTCGGCATGCAGCGACAGGATTGCGTCGGAATGGTGACGCATGGTCGAGAAAAGGGTGCTTGCTTGGCTACAGACATGTCATGCTAACACGCATGCAAAGCAAGCTGAAATAGGCACGCAAAGCAAAGAAGCGTTTATATTAAAATGCAAACACAGAGCACGCAGACATATTCAAACGCAAACACAGAGGCACACAGAATTCAAATGCAAACACAGAGCACGCAGACATATTCAAACGCAAACACAGAAGCACACAGAATTCAAATGCAAATGCAAACAGAGACACGCAGACATATTCAAACGCAAACACAGAGGATCACAGAATTCAAATGCAAATGCAAACAGAGACACGCAGACATATTCAAACGCAAACACAGAGGCACACAGAATTCAAATGCAAATGCAAACAGAGACACGCAGACATATTCAAACGCAAACACAGAGGCACACAGAATTCAAATGCAAATGCAAACACGGGGACACACAGAAATATTCAAACGCAAACACAGAGGCACACAGAATTCAAATGCAAATGCAAACACGGGGACACACAGAAATATTCAAATGCAAACAGACACACATAATTCAAATTCAAACATAGAGGAAACCAGATTTTAAATGCCAACACAGCGACACGCAGATATATTCCAACGCAAACAATGAGACACACAGGAATATTCAAATGCAAACACAGAGGCAGACAGAATTAAAATTCAAATGCAAACTGAGACACGCAGAAATATCCAAATGCAAACACAGACACACACAGAATTTAAATTAAAATGCAAACAGCGACCTGACAGCGACACCCAGAAATATTCAAATGCAAACAGACACACATAATTCAAATTCAAACACAGAGGCAAACACGATTCAAATGCCAACACAGTGACACGCAGATATTATCCAACGCAAACAATAAGACACACAGGAATATTCAAATGCAAACACAGAGGCAGACAGAATTCAAATTCAAATGCAAACTGAGACACGCAGAAATATTCAAATGCAAACACAGACACACACATAATTTAAATGTAAACAGAGAGGCACACATAATTCAAGTTCAAATGCAAACAGTGACATGCAGAAATATTCAAATGCCAACACAGAGGCACACATAATTCAAATGCAAACACGAAGGCACACATAATTCAAATGCAAACACAGACACGCAGATTTATTCCAACGCAAACACCGAGACACACAGGAATATTCAAATGCAAAAACAGAGGCACACATAATTCAAATGCAAATGCAAACTGAGACACACAGGAATATTCAAATGCAAACACAGAGGCATATATAATTCAACTGCAAACACATGCACACAAAATTCAAATGCAAATAAAGACAGACAGAATTCAAATTAAAAAGCAAACACTGAGACACACAGCATTCAAATCCAAATGCAAACACTGAGACACACAGGAACCCACTCACCTGCAAGGTCGTGAACCCAGCCTCAGGACGGATGTATCCCTGAGACAAATGAAAGACACAAACCATCAGAGCCTTTTAGCTTTATTCTTTAGTCTACTTCCTTGGTCACCCAGGGTTAGGTTTTATCAGAGACAATGGGGCCCGCCATGGATGTCCGCAACACAGACATTTGGAACCATTCATCTACGACATGATCCTTTTGTCTTCTTCTTTGGTCTTCTCCAGCTGTGTGTGTGTCTGTATGTGTGTGTCTGTGTGAGTCTGTATGTGTAGGTGTGCGTATGTGTATGTGTGTGTGTGCCTATGTGTGTGTCTGTATGTGTCTCTGTTTGTGTGTGTGTGTGTGTGTGTGTGTGGGGGGGGGATTCATCTTCTTTGGTCTTCTCCAGCTGTGTGTGTATGTGTGTGTATGTATTAGTGTGTGTGTGTGGGGGGGTGGGGGTGGGGCGCTGTGGGTGGTGAGAGGGGGAGGGGGGGGGGGGGGATTCATCTTCTGTGGTCTTCTTCCTTAGTCTTCCAGGGCTAGGTTTGATCAGATCCCCCCTTTCCTGGTTCCCCCCTTCTAAAAAAAGAAAATAAAAGAGATTGCATTCATTCTTATTAATTCTTATCTCCCTTTCAACCAGGAGCACAGTTCCACAAACCCACAAGCCGTAGATTTTATTTTCAGCTACACGCAGCAGCTATTAGGCAGCTCCCCTGGCTTGCTACCCCAGACAAACCTTTAGCCACATAGTGCATCTGGGAGCTGTCGTAATCATCTTTCCAGTGCATTTGGAATCTTCGGGCTTTGTCCAGTGGCTGGCCTAGGGAGCTGCCTAGAGACTCGTAGCCGATAAGAAAAGCTATGCCCCGAGCAGACCCCACCCACCCACCCACCCACCCACAAAAATATGGAACGCCTGGTGGGGCGGGGTATTAAGGAAGCCCTGTCGAGCAGCAGTAGAGAACGGGCTGATAATTTACCAGGACAAAGCTACCATGGCGGTTGACAACGACCGTGAACACTAGAGTGAACCCATGGGGATTCGAACCCCTTCCGTCAGATAAACGAATGATAAGATCCCAGACAACCAAAAACGATGAGCCAAGCCAACGCGTCCATACACACATGGAGTGGATAGAACACACACACTGGAGTTACTTCATAACAAAGATCCAAGCCAACGCATCCATACACACATGAAGTGGATGGAACACACACACTGGAGTTACTTCATAACGAAGAGCCAAGCCAACACGTCCATACACACATGAAGTGGATGAAACACACACAATGGAGTTACTTCATTACGAAGAGCCAAGCCAACGCGTCCATACACACATGAAGTGGATGGAACACACACACTGGAGTTACTTCATAACCATTCACCTATACCTAGGGACCGACATATTATATGATGTTGACCAAAGGCAAGTATGATATCATATGATATCATACAAACTGCATCATGTTATATTGTATATAAATGGTAACTTTAGCATAGTCCGACTACCGGCATCACATAACGACATGATATCATATGATATCATATTGCAGTTCCCTACCTATACCTGAAGGAAACGGCTCTGTAATTCCCCAACCCCCTATGAGCACTGGCCACCAACCCAACCCACCCAACCGACCAACCGACCAACCCAACCCACAAATAAACTGAACCAATAACCCAACCAAGCCGACCAACAAACCAATCCCAACCAACCAACAGACCAAACCAACCAAAAGACCAACCAACCAATAAACCCCCTATGAGCACAGAACGAAAAAACATTTCTTTCTACCTCCCAACACGGCAAGCAGACTGGAAGGGAATAAAATCTGCTGGTCCTTGGTGGTTGGACCCAGGACAAGCACACGGGCTGCCCCCCTCAGCCAGACGCATCCTCATAAAGCGCATATTATTTATTACATTATTTATGATATTTTTATAATTAATGTATTTTATTATTATTATTATTATTATTATTATTATTATAATTATTATATTATATTATTATTATTATTATTATTATTATTATTATTATCATTCTATTATTATTCTATTATTATTATTATTATTATTATTATTTATTATATTATTCATATAATTGTCCACCGGTGCTTACCACGAGCATAATACGAATCTCCACACCATAGAACTCGTTATCAAAGTCATGCAGAATCCTGTGTGTGTGTGTGGTGGTGGTGGGGGGTCATGGTGGTGGTTGGGATGGCAGGGGGGATGGCGGCGGTGCCATAGAACTCGTTCTCAAAGTCATGCAGAATCTCGTGTGTGTGGGTGTGTGTGGGTCATGGTGGTGGTTGGGTTGGCAGAGGGGGGGGGGGGGGGGGGGGATGGAGGCGGTGCCATAGAACTCATTGTCAAAGTCATGCAGAATCCTGCACAAGGGATCAGGTGTCCTATCAGTACCACCACATCACTCAAAGTCATGCAGAATCCTGCACAAGGAGAAGATTCTCAAAGTCATGCAGAACCTTGTACAAGGGATAGTTTTTTGTTAACAAAAAGGAGCCCAATTCAGAAGGCGGCGAATAAAGGAAAAAGGGATGCCGATAGAAGAGAGGATCTGCAACCAACATTGTCTGGGTTGAAAACACGATGTAAGTGTAAGTCTCATACTTGTAGTATTCGTTTCGTGTAGGATTCAGAAAAGAAAGAGGAAGGAGGGATAGAGGAAGCCGAGAGAAGAGAGGATGTGTGACCAATATTGCCTTTGGGTCTACACGGGGGTCTACACACCCCCATCACCACTCACGCACCACCTCTGCCCAAGGCTGTTTTAGATTGGGTTGACAGCATGATGTAAGGGTAAGTCTCGTACTTTTAGGAAGGAGGGGTGCCGATAGACGAGAGGACGTGTAACCAACATTGTCTGGCTTGAAAACATGAGGTAAGGGTAAGTCTCGTACTTGTAGTATTGGTTTACTGAAGGATGGGGTTGATAGAAGAGAAGAGGGTGCTAAGTGAGTAGGGATCAGCAAATCATATGATACTGACCAAAGGCAAGTATGATTTCATATGATTTCATATGATATCATACCAATTGCATCATATGATATCGTATATAAAGGGTATCTTCAGCTTAGTCAGACTGCCGGCATCATATGATATCATATGATATCGTATGATGACATAATATCGTATTGCCGTTCCCTAGGAGCCAAGGAGGACAGGGTCAGGGGAGATTTGGACCATACATAACAGGAAACGTGAATATTTTTCACTATATCTTCCCCACATCTGCAAATATCTGCACCATACCTGCACATATCTGCATTATATCTGCGCTATATCTGCACATATCTTCCCCATATCTGCACATATCTGAACCTCAAGCCCCAAGCAGGACTTTCTCCGCCTTTCGTTCTGAATCCTCAAAGGGCGCTGTTTTGTTTATGGGGTCCAACTTCCTGGGGTGAAAATCTTTTCAAAACTTGTTATGCTTCTTATTATTACGCCCTCCCTACCACGGTTGGGCAAGTCCCTTTAGCCTATTTGGCCTAACCCTGGACTGGAACATCCATCCATCCATCCATCCATCCATCCATCCATACAAAACCACCAGGGCTCACCAGGGCTCCGCTGTCTTCTACATACTGTCTTCTACTCACCAGTCTTTTCACTTACTGTCTTCTACTCACCAGTCTTTTCACTTACTGTCTTCTACTCACCAGTCTTCTACTGACTGTCTTCTACTCACCAGTCTTCTACTGACTGTCTTCTACTCACCAGTCTTCTACTCACCAGTCTTCTACTGACTGTCTTCTACTCACTGTCTTTTACTGTCTTCTACTCACCAGTCTTCTACTGACTGTCTTCTACTCACTGTCTTTTCCTGTCTTCTACTCACCAGTCTTCTACTGACTGTCTTCTACTCACTGTCTTTTACTGTCTTCTACTCACCAGGGCTCCGCTGTCTTCTCTTTACCGTTGAAGAAAGGATTCCATCCGATAGACATGGCGGTCTTATACACCTGAGAGGGCAGAATTTGAATTTGAATTTGAATTTGAATTTGAATGTGGAAGAAAGGGTTCCATCTGATGGACACGGCGGTCTTGTACAGCTGAGAGGGGAGAATTCGAATTTGAATTTGAAAGTGGAAGAAAGGGTTCCATCTGATAGATGGACATGGCGGTCTTGTACAGCTGAGAGGGGAGAATTTGAATTTGAATTTGAAAGTGGAAGAAAGGGTTCTATCTGATGGACATGGCGGTCTTGTACAGCAGAGAAGGGAGAATTCGAATTTGAATTTGAAAGTGGAAGAAAGGGTTCCATCAGATGGATATGGTGATCTAATACAGCTTAGAGAGAGGAGAGTTTGAATTTGAATTTGAATGTGGAAGAAAGGATTCCATCTGATGGACATGACAGTAATGTCAACCTGAGAGGGGATAATTTGAATTTGAATTTGAATCTGAACCTGGAAGAAAGGAGTCCAAACGATAGACAAGCCAGCAATGTATTCCTGAGAGGGGAGGATTTGAATTTGAATTTGAATCTGAACCTGGAAGAAAGGAGTCCAAACGATAGACAAGCCAGCAATGTATTCCTGAGAGGGGAGGATTTGAATTTGAATTTGAAGTGTTACACGTTTTTCAGCCAACTTTGGGCTGCTCACCGTCTTCCAATTCCAAGCCCCCCCGTGCGATACCCACAGAAACCAGGGAGCACACGAAGCAGAGAGGGGAGATAACAGGTCAAAGGCGGAGAAACAATTTACAATTAACAACAAATAATGAATCATGAAACAATTAACAACGAATAATGAATAATGAATCATAAAGCAACCAGCAAGCATCAGCCATCATGAATGAACAGTCATGGGTAAATAATAATAAAATCTACAATAACGAATCAATAAGCACGAATAAATAATCATGAATAAATAAGCACGAATAAATAAGCATGAATGAACAATCATGGATAAATAATCATAAAATCTACAATCACGAATAAATAATCACGAATAAATGATCATGAATAAATAAGCATGAATAAATAATCATGAATAAATAATCATGAATAAATAAGCATGAATGAACAATCACAGATAAATAATCATAAAATCTGCAATCATGAATAAATCAGCATGAATGAACAATCACGGATAAAGAATCAGAATTTTTGCAGTCATGAATCAATACTGATGATTAAATAATGATAAGTCAATAATCACACAAGCTGCAATCATGAATCAATCATCATTAATAAATAATCACACAAGCTGCAATCATGAATAATAATCATAAATCATGAATTAACAATCGTGAATCAACAACACAATGAACATCAGTGATGTGTCATCACACACACAACCACACATACAACTACACACCAACATACATACAATCAGACAGACCATTTAAAGTTAAAATGGAACTAACCTTATCTGAAGCGGCAAACAAAACTCAGCCCAAGTAGATCCCTACTACTGCTTTTGCCAGCATATGTACAAACAACCAGACCGACCATTGCAAGTTCTCATGTGACTCACCGTCTCTGAATCGGCCAACGACACCCTGCCTGAGTAGATCCCTGGCACGGCTTCTGCCAGCGTTTGCATTAGGGAGCTGCTGTCAACATTCGCTGCCGGGATGCAATTGCTTTGTTGTAACACACACATACACACGAACTGTCTGAACATTGCAAGTCAATATGTATCTCACCGTCTCTGAATAGGCTAACGACACCCAGCCTGAGTAGATCCCCGTCACGGCTGCTGTCTACGTTTGCGGTCAGGATACCATTTGTTTTGTTGCAATGCATATGTACACGCGATCAGACCAACCATTGCAAGTCAAGACGTTACTCACCGACTCTGAATTGGCCAAGGACACCCAGCCTGAGGAGATCCCTGTCACGGCTTCTGCCAGCGCTTGCGCCAGCAAGCTGCTGTCTACGTTAGCGGTCGGAATGCCATTTGTTTTGTTGCAATACACATGTACACGCAATGAGGCTGACCATCCCAAGTCAATATTTAACTCACCGTCTCTGAAACGGCCAAGGACACCCAGCCTGAGTAGATCCCCGTCAAGGCTTCTGCCAGCGCTTGCATCAGGGATCTGCTGTCAACATTTGCTGCCGGGATGCCATTGTTTTGTTGCAATACACATGTACACATGAACAGACCGACCATTGCAAGTCAATATGTAACTCACCGTCTCTGAATCGGCCAGCGACACTCAACCTGAGTAGATCCCTGTCATGGCTTCTGCCGGCGTTTGTGCCAAGGAGCTGCTGTCTACACTTGCTGTCCGGATGCCATTTGTTTTGTAGTACACATATACACGCATACACATCACGCATGCACGCGATCAGACTGACCATTGTAAGTCAATATGTGACTCACCGTCTCTGAATCGGCCAGCGAAACCCAGCCTGAGTAGATTCCTGTCACTGCTCCTGCCAGCGTTTGTGCCAGGGAGCTGCTGTCTACATTTGCGGTCGGAATGCCCAGGTCTTTAGAGCCACGCCCAAGTCCTCGAACAACAGTTCCCTTGATGATGATTGGGTGATCAATGGGAATCACACCAGGGTGCACCAGGTCATCAAAAGGGGGCAGGCCATAGGTCTCAGGGTTGAAGGCGAGAAGGGAGGGGATGGACTCACAAACACCTGCAGAATTAGGGGAGCATTTGATTTGAATTGATTACCACTATGTTACTGCCGAAGACGGCGAGTAGCCTGAAAAACTGGAGCCATGTAACCAAGTTCAAGTTAGGAGCAAAGTTAGGATAGAAGGCGAAAAGGGAGGGGATGGATGGACTGACATACACTTGCCGCACAAGGGGACCATTTGATTTTAATTGTTAATCTTACTGCCGAAGACTAGAGCCGTGTAACCAAGTTCAAGTTAGGGGTGCAGTTAGGATTGAAGGCGAGAAGGGAGGGGATGGACTGACATACACCGGCAGAATTAGGGGTGTTTCAATTTGAATTGATTACCTGTATGTTACTCCCGAAGACGGCGAGTGGTGTAGTGTAGGGGAGTACAGGTGTATAGTGAGATCAGATCCTTCAAGCTTCTTACACACTCACATGTATGTATGTTGCAGTCCAGGGGTAGGCCAAATAGGCTAAAGAGACTTGCACGACCGTGGTAGGAAGGGCTTCAAAAGAGAAAGCATCGATGAACTGAACACATGAAGAGGGGGCAAGGACTGTCTCATTCATTCACTGTCATTCTAATTCACTGTCCTGCCACAGGCACGTACCTGCACTTCAGTCCTCATCTGCCATTGGGTCCTACTAATTGAGGCATTAATGAACTGTACCTAAATGCACGTACCAGCACTGCAGCCTTTATCCACTACTGTGTACTACTAATTGAGGCATTTATGAACTGTACCTAAATGCACGTACCAGCACTGCAGCCTTCATCCGCTACTGTGTACTACTAATTGAAGCATTAATGAACTGTACCTAAATGCACGTACCAGCACTGCAGCCTTCATCTGCTACTGGGCACTACTGATTGAAGCATTGACTAATTGAAGCACTGATGAACTGTACCTAACTGCACATACCTGCACTGCATCCTTCATCTGCTACTGGGTACTCCGCCTTATCCAGGAGGGAAGGTGCAACCACCACCCTCATGCCAGCCTTTTTGGCGCCCTGCGAGAGAGCATGGATTTGTTTTCACATCTGAAAGTGGTTTTTTTCTAGTTGTATGGTATTAGGCCTCCTCCAGGATCAGCGTTTTATAGCTTTTATAGCTTAAGGGCCATTTAGGGCAAAGACAACTTTTATTTTTTATTTTATAGCGATAATTTGGGCAAAAACGGGGTCATAAGTAGCGATCGCTGAATATAGCGGGGGGGGGGGGGGGGGGGGGCAGGACTGACACCGACGAGCCCGCCGACTGAGGTAGCGCCCTATAACACAGCAAGAATGAACAGGAGCAAAATGAGTTCTGGAGAGTACCAGACAGCTTGGTAGAGGAGCCTATGGAAGTAATGGGAATCCCTGTGAGAGAGGTATGGCTACAGTTGAGAAGTCCTATGCAGCGTCGCAAGCGGGGGGAATCCCTGCAATTTGAAAGCGATAATTTGGGCCAAAACGTGGTCTGAAGTAGCGATCCTTATATATAGCGGGGTGGGGTGGGGTGGGGGTGGGGGGAGCGGGGGGGTGGGGGGAATCCCTGCTGAAGAGGTATGGCTTAGTGTTTTTTATTTCAGATTTCTATAGGAAAGGTTGTGTAGCTGGGTGGGCTACTCAAGCCTGATTTCAGAAAAGTTGAGTAGCCCACCGGATTTGTAGTGTGCGGCACGAAGCACACCCCCTTTATAGTTAGGCCGGGGGCACACAAACGACATATGTTACACACATTGACTAGTCCACTATGGCTACAGTTGTCCCACCATGTAAAATAGGCCTATGCATGTGTATGTAGGCCTGGCCTCATAAAATCACATGCATACATTTACTTGTGCTTGTGAGTTTTTACACATACATAGGCCTATTTTACATGGTGGGGCAAGTCCTAGGCAACGTTGCAAGCGATACGGAAAATTGGCGGAGAGTGTTGGCTATCAGAGCGACAGGTGGCACAGGAAGCAAGTGCAGTGGACCCAAGCCAGGGTTTACGACATAGTTAGGGCCAGGGTTAGGTGCCGACAGTCCAGTGGATTCATGGGTGACTCAGTTGGCTCCCGCCAGGGTAGTACATGATGCGCACTAATGCGCGCTAGCGCGCAAGGTTTTGGAGCCCGTCTGCGCGACTGACGATGTTTTTAACCCCCTCTGGGTGCAGCGCGCAGATTTCCGTTTTTAGTTCGTCTGAGTCAAAAGCGCACCCCAAAAGGAGGCAGTTGCGTCAAAAGCGCTAACCAAAATTACAAAATATAGTACCCTGGCTCCCGCCCCTCAGAAGGAAGGGCTCAGCCAAAAAATAATTTAACATACAAGCAGCTGTGCACTGATTCTTTTGGGGGCTACATGTAGCATCTTCTTTGCAGCTCCCTTTCCTGTCCTTAAGAAAAAGCTGGAGCTAGCTAGTGCGTCTGAAAGCTGACATGATAGGCACTCCACTGCAGCTGCAAGCTTTGGGTTTGACCTAGTGGCAGCCTATTGGAGCTGGTGGGAAGCTGCCATGGGTAGCCCCCAAAAGAAAAACTCCATGTGTGCACACAAACACAAAAAATATATCTGCCTTAATTGCTGGATACAGAGGGGTGTGGGGTGGGTGTGGGGATGAGGGGTAAAGGGAGGGGAGGGGGAGGGGGGAGGGGGGGGAGGGGGAGGGGGGAGGGGGGGGAGGGGAGGGGGAGGGGGAGGGGAGGGGGAGGGAGGGGGAGGGGGAGGGGGAGGAGGGGAGGGGGGGAGGAGGGGAGGGGGAGGGGGAGGAGGGGGGGAGGGGTGGAGGGGTGGAGGGGTGGAGGTGGAGGGTGGAGGGGGGAGGGGGTGGAGGGGGTGGAGGGGTGGAGGGGGTGGAGGGGTGGAGGGGGTTGGAGGGGGTGCGAGGGGTGGAGGGTTGGAGGGGGAGGAGGGGTTGGAGGGGAGGAGGGGGAGGGGAGGAGGAGGGGAGGAGGGGGAGGAGGGGGAGGAGGGGGAGGAGGGGGAGGAGGGGAGGAGGGAGGAGTGGAGGAGGGGAGGGAGGGGAGGAGGGGGAGGAGGGAGGAGGGGGAGAGGGGAGGAGGGGAGGAGGGGGGAGGGGGAGGAGGTGCGGGGAGGGGGAGGGGGAGGGGAGGGTGCGGGGGAGGGGAGGGTGCGGGGGAGGGTGCGGGGAGGGGGCGGGTGCGGGGGAGGGGAGGGGAGGGTGCGGGGGAGGGGGAGGGTGCGGGGGAGGGGAGGGGGAGGGGGAGGGTGCGGGTGCGGGTGCGGGTGCGGGTCGGGTGCGGGTGCGGGTGCGGGTGCGGGTGCGGGGGAGGGGAGGGGGGATGAGGGGTGGAGAGTTCTGTGTGTGTGTGTGTGTTGGTGGGGGGGAGGACTGTGTGACTGTGAATGTGTGTGTGTTTGTGACTTTGTGTGCGACTGTATATGTGACTGTGTGTGATAGCTAAGCACATGGACATCAAACACACTAACAGAAGCACCAGCACGTCAACACACATACACACAAAATGGGTAACACAGGTAAAACGTACATACATATCAAACAGAAGCAGAAGCAGAAGCAGTATGTTCATGCTGTATCAGCAGGTTGGTGTCAGTTCCCCCCCCCCCCCCCCCCCCCCGCCAAACACACACACCTCTACCCCAGAAGGCGCATCCTCCAAAACCAAACAGTCCGCAGGGTCGGCTCCTATCAACTTGGCCGCCGCCAGGAACACATCAGGCGCAGGCTTCCCCTCAGGAACCTGTCACAATTCAAATTCAAATTCAGCCATGTAACAATTCAGATTCGTATTCAAATTCCCCTCAGGAACCTGGTTTGCATGCATGCTACAGAGCAGTTGGTCGGCCCGAAGGCAGCCAGACCTATGCATCGACACCACAATACGGTTGGTGAAATTAGCAAAACCATCGAGACCATGGCGAAACCACCAGTCAAAACCACAATACAGGCAAAACAACAGGCGAAACCACCGGGCTTCGTTGAAAACACGAGTCGAAATGATAGGTTTGGCGAAACCACCGGGATTTATTGAGACCACCGGTCGAAAGTTCGACTGTAATGCAATCGTATAACGACATTACCTACCAAAAAACCAGCTACCCTGCTTCTCTTCAGGTACCCTCATTCCAACCCCGTACCCGGGACCCGGTCGATTCGCGGCGGCCCCTACACCAGGGTAATTTAAAGCGCGCGCTTTTGCGCTTTTGAGCGCTGACTTTTTGACCCCCTCTGCGCTTTAAGCGCAGTTTTTTGCAACCCCTTGTGGGCGCTGCAAGCATTTTTTGCGCTTTTTGCACTACAAAGCGCAGTTTTTTTGTTTTCAAGTGCGCTAAAGCGCTGGCCAATTTGGCCATTTGAAGTACCCTGCCCTACACCTTTGACCTATCGCCGTTCAGCACTCCCTTTCCCTCACGCACAACATTCCTTCATAAGTGGCATCCCAACTCAGCTTCCAACATCGCTACCTGTATATTCCGACCCTCATAGCCAAAACAGCATGCAAACAATAGCTCAACGCCCCCATTACTACAACCTAATAGTCCGACTCATCTAGTACGACGCACGAGGGGCACCCTACTATTTTTCTATACATTTAAATAACAATTGCTAGTTTTGACCCCGTTTGGGCAAAATTATCGCCATACAAATGAGAAATTTGTTTTTGCCCTTATCGGCACTAACAGCTATAAAAATCTATAAAGCTATAAAATGCTATAAAGCTTTTAAGCTATACAAGCTATAAAGCTATAAAGCTAAAAAGCTATAAAAGGCTATAAAGCTATAAAAGCTATAAAATGCTGTCCCCTTGTCCCTACAACAAAAAAGCTATAAAAGCTATAAAAGCTATAAAAGCTATAAAAGCTATAAAAGCTATAAAAGCTATAGAAGCTATAAAAGCTACAAAATGCTGTCCCCTTGTCCCTACAACAAAAAAGCTAGAAAAAACCCACTTTCAGATTTGAAAAACAAATCCCTGCCACAGAGCGTTTACATTGGAAATAAACTCAATTACTCAAACTCACTTATTCAAACTCAAACACTCAAACTTAGACACTCACTCAAACTCACAGAAACACTCACTCAAAAATCACTTAAACTTACTCAAACTCACTCACTCAAGCTCAAACACTCAAACGCACTCAGACTCACTCACTCAAACTCATTGGCTCAAACTCACTCACTCACTCAAAGTCACTCACTCAAACTTACTCAAACTCATTGGCTCAAACTCACCCACTCAAACTTACTCAAACTCACTCACTCAAACTCAAACACTCAAACGCACTCAGACTCACTCACTCAAACTCATTGGCTCAAACTCACTCACTCACTCAAAGTCACTCACTCAAACTTACTCAAACTCATTGGCTCAAACTCACCCACTCAAACTTACTCAAACTCACTCACTCAAACTCAAACACTCAGACTCACTCACTCAAACTCATTGGCTCAAACTCACTCACTCACTCAAAGTCACTCACTCAAACTTATTCAAACTCATTGGCTCAAACTCACCCACTCAAACTTACTCAAACTCACTCACTCAAACTCACTCACTCAAACTCAAACACTCAAATGCACTCAGACTCACTCACTCAAACTCATTGGCTCAAACTCACTCACTCACTCAAAGTCACTCACTCAAACTTACTCAAACCCATTGGCTCAAACTCACCCACTCAAACTTACTCAAACTCACTCACTCAAACTCAAACACTCAAACGCACTCAAACACTCACTCACTCAAACTCAAACACTCACTCAAACTCACTCCTTCAAACTCACTCACTCAAACTCAAACACTCAAACTCACTCCTTCAAACTCACTCACTCAAACTCAAACACTCACTCAAACTCAAACACTCACTCAAACTCACCCCAAAAGGGTAAAATATTAAGAATACAATGAGATTTAATGCGGAAAAATAAAGGGTTAATAACTTACTCTATTATAGGCGGGTACCCCCCCCACACACACACCCTGAAATATGGGTGGCCTTTAAAGTTGGAATTTGGTTAGCAAGGGACAAAAATAAAACCAACACAACCCCCCCCCCCCCCCCCCCCCCCCCCCCCCCCCCCCCCCCCCCCCCCACACACACACACACGCAACACTCACGAACCTCAAATCCACACACAACATGTTGAGCAGCTTCACGAAACACCCACCCACAAACGCAACACCCACCCACCTCATCTCCACACACTACATCTTTGAGCAGCTCCCGAAACATCCACCCACCAACGCAACACCAACACACACCAACGCAACACACACACACACACACCACGCAACACCCACACACCTCACCTACCCACACATATTTGAGCAGATAACTAAGTTCTGGCTCCTTGTCCATTTTCTGAACAACTTCCTAGGTGTGCTTGTCACCACTGCTATGGGGGTCTTGTGGTCACACTACCCAACACCCACCCACCTCATCTCCACACACAACATCTTTGAAGAGCTCAGGAAGCTCTCACCCACATCATCTCCACACACACACACCACCCGACACCCACCCACCTCATCTCCACACAATACATATTTGAGCAGCTCAGGAAGCTCCCACCCACCAACACGACACGCACACACGCACTCCGCGCAACACCTACACACCTCATCTCCCCAAACAACATGTTTGAGCAGCTCACGAAGCCCCCCCCACCCCCCACCCCCACACACACCACGCAACACCCACCCACCTCATCTCCACACAATACATATTTGAGCAGCTCACGAAGCTCCCACCCACCAACGCAACACCCACACACGCACTCCACGCAACACCTACACACCTCATCTCCCCAAACAACATGTTTGAGCAGCTCACAAAGCACCCCCCACACACACACACCGCGCCACACCCACCAACCTCATCTCCACACACAACATCTTTGAGCAGCTCCCGAAACACCCACACACACACACAACATCAACACACACACACCACGCAACACCCACCCACCTCATCTCCACACACAACATATTTGAGCAGCTCACGAAGTTCTGGCTTCTTTTCCATCTTCTTTCTGAACGTCTCCCTAGGTGTGCTTGTCGCCACTGCTATGGGGATCTTGTGGTCGCACAGGTGCTTCACCAGGCGAAGCGACCCTGGCAACATGTTGCAGTCAGACCACCTGTTTAGGTTTTAGGTTTTAGGGTTTAGGGACCAGACCACATGTTGCAGTCAGACCTACACTTTAGGGCTTAGGGCTTAGGGTTAAAGGAGCAGACCACATTTTACAGTCAGACCACCTGTTTAGGGCTTAAGGTTCTCTTATTAAATGTTGCAGTCAGACCACCTGTTTAAGGTTCAGGGATTCGGGTTCAGGGTTTAGGGACCCGACCACATTGTGCAGTCAGGCCACCTGTTTAGGGTTTAGGGTTTAGGGCTTAGGGTTTGGGGACCCGACCACATTGTACAGTCAGGCCACCTGTTTGGGGTTTAGGGTTTAGGGCTTAGGATTTAGGGACCTGACCATAAGTTGCAGTCAGGCCACCTGTTTAGGGTTCGGGGTTTCGGGTTCAGGGTTTAGGGACTAGACCACAAGTTGCAGTCAGACCACCTGTTTCGGGTTCAGGGTTAAGGGACCAGACCACAAGTTGCAGTCAGACCACCTGTTTAGGGTTCAGGGATTCAGGTTCAGGGTTTAGGAACCAGACCACATTTTGCAGGCAGGCCACCTGTTTAGGATTTAGGGATTAGGGTTTAGGGACGGGACCAAATGTTGCAGGCAGACCACCTGTTTAGGGTTTAGGGTTTTGGGCTCAGGGTTTAGGGACTAGACCACAAGTTGCAGGTATACCACCTGTTTAGGGTTCATGGTTTAGGGACCAGACCACAAGTTGCAGTCATACCACCTGTTTAGGGTTCATGGTTTAGGGACCAGACCACAAGTTGCAGTCATACCACCTGTTTAGGGTTCATGGTTTAGGGACCAGACCCCAAGTTGCAGTCTGACCACCAGTTGTTGAAGTCAGAGAAGGCAAGAAGGACGTCCTTTGGTGTCTTGACATTTGTTTAGCGCTAGTTTACTCTAAAATTGAAAATTGGAAATTCATACGCCCCGCCACGGGGCGTGAGGTTGAAGGAACCCTCCCCTTCCCTTGCACCGTACATACTGGAGAATGGCTACTATGTAGGTTTTTTGGTTACACAGACCGCTACAGTGCCTGAGCATGGACTACTGCGCGACAGCACTGATGGAAGTTCTCTACCTCTTTCAATAGTTGACTCCAATAGGTTTTAAAGGACGCTTTTTATCGCTTTTTACGCTTTTACGCTTTTTTACGCTCTTACAATTTTGCGCTCTTTTACGCTTTTTTTAAGAAGGCTTTTACCGGTCCTGCATACTCGCTCTTTTGGTAACTCATTTTTGGTAACTCATTTTTGGTCAATCATTTTTAGTCACTCATTTTTGGTAACTCATTTTTGGCGGAGCCCACTCCTCAAGTGGTGGGAGTCCCCAGGGTTACTTATTTATCCGATTGACCGACTGTCTGATTGAGACGAAGCCTGCCACGTCAGCCATCAGTCCCGTAACTACCTCGCTTCCGTTGCCACCTGTCGCTCCGTTGCAAACATTCTCCGCCATGTTTTAGCGTCGTCCACTTAGTTATAAAGGTTTGATCCTATATCGGCATATGCCCATGTTAGGCTTTGGGTTGCTTGCATTGTCTTTAAGTAGGGGTCTGCAATATCATATCATATGATATCATGTCATCATATGATATCATATCATATCATATGATGCCGCGGTCTGACTAGGTAACTTGGCCTGGGGGCATCATATCATATGATATTAAATCATATGATTTTTGTATGATATCATGTGATATCATACTCGTCTTTGGTCAACATCATATGATTTGCCGTTCCCTATCTATAAGCCTTCTGGCTGCTCATCGTCTGCAGGCGGACTTAACATGGGTAGTATATACGCAACTACACCACACTCCTGAATACAGAATGCAATCACCTAGGTTTAGGTACCTGTTGACTGTCCTATGGAGCTACCGCAGGACTTTAAACATGAGGCAGTGCAGGACTTCAATTTTTGGCGGAGCCTCCCCTTCTGGGGGGCGGGAGCCCCCAGTGTTAACCATTTGTCCGTCCGACCGACCGACCATCCATCCATCTGACCGTGATGAAGCCCGACACGTCAGCCAACAGCCTCGTAACTAACTTGCTTCCCTTGCCACCTGTTGCTCCGTCGCGATCACTCTCCGCCATTTTTTAGCGTCGCAGGCGACACAGCATCGAACTTGTTATTGTATTGATTACCGGTCCATGGTCTATCAGCCTTCAGGCTACTCACCGTCTGCAGGCGGAGTAAATATGAGTAGTATAAACGCAACTATTGTGTTGCTTGCATTGTCTACAAGCCTTCTGGCTGCTCATCGTCTGCAGGCTGAGTACGCACGGCTCGTGTGGGCTGCCGGCAATACAGTCTAAGTAAGCCTTATTGGATAGATCGATACCCCCTGGACTGTAACACACAAACAAACAAGCAAGACAGTGTTACATATACTCAGAAGAAGAAGAAAAAAAAACCAAAACAAAAACAAACCAAACAAATAAACAAACAAAAAATAAAAACAAACTAACAAGGCAAACTATTTATCTATTTCATAAACTCAGCCAAAACAATTGATCTCATTATCTCATCCAACATGGAGTGCTTCTGATGTGTGAAGTCGGGTGTGGCGAGTGGTGAATCCTATATCACTTGATTTGTGTGTGGGAGGGTGGGGGTGGGGGTAGGTGGGGTGAGGGGGGTTGGGGGTCTCACATCTTTAAACACCAAAGAAGCTGCCTTATCCAGCATGTTATGCATCTACAGCAGTAGTGCGACACATGGTAATGCACCAACACACAATAAAAACATCAAATAATAAATAATAAATAATAAATAATAAATAATAAAAAATAATTAATAAATAATAAAAAAAAAAAAAAAAAAAAACATCAAATATAAATAAACTCAGCAAAACAAAGCTCTCACATCTTATCCAACAAGGGAGCTTCCTTATGTCTCAAGGTGGGGAGAGGGAGTGGTGGTGTGTGTGTGTGTGTGTGTGTTGTGTGTGTGTGTATTGTTGTGTGTGAGAGTGTGTTTTGCTTTTGTGTGTGTGTGCTGTGTGTGTGTGCGTGTGTGTGCGTGGTGTATGTGTGTGGTGACTGTGGGTGTGGTGTGTGGGGTGGGGGTGGGGTGGGGTGGGGGGGGGAGGTCTCACATCTTATCCAACAACGGAGTTGCCTTATCCAGCAGTACTTGCGGGTCTTCCTCAAATCCCAGAGCTGCCTTCACAACATCAGTCCATCCCTCCAATGGCCTCTTCCCCGCCTGCAACTGGCATATCGAAGCATGTTTAGGGTTTAGGGTTTAGCAGGGGTGAAATTCATGTTATATTTCTTTCCTATCCGTGCTTATACATTGATAATGTTTGTCCTATTTCTTTCCTATCTGTGCTTGTACAATTATAATTTATGTTACATTTCTTTCCTAATCCGTGCTTATACGAAATTAAAATGTGTCATTATTTTTTACCTTTCTATGCTTATACATTTATAATTGATTTCTAAGTCATTTAAGCCTCGTAGGCTACCCCTGGACTGTAAAATTCATTTTTGACCACAGGTACGCCATGCACCATGTACCATGCCTATTCCCCCTTACACCATGTACCACAAATCAAACCCCCATGCCTATTCCCCCTTGCACCATGTACCACAAATCCAACCCCAATGCCCTAATTCCTTGCACCATGTACACAAATCACCCCCAATCGCCCTATCCCCCCTTTGCACCAATTATCACACAAATCAACCCCCCATTGCCTATGTCCCCCTTTGCCACCATGCTCACCACAAATCCAACCCCCATGCCTATTCCCCCTTGCAACATGTACCACAAATCCAACCCCCATGCCTATTTCCCCTTGCACCATGTACCACAAATCCAACCCCCATGCCTATTCCCCTCTACCACTGTCACCCCACAAATCCAACCCCCTGCCTATTCCCCCTGCCACCATGTACCACAAATCCAACCCCATCCTATCCCCGCACCATGTACCACAAATCCAACCCCATGCCTACTTCCCCCCGCTGCACCCTGTACCACAAATCAAACCCCCATGCCTACTTCCCCCTTCACATTGTACCACACAAATCCAACCCCATGCCTATCCCCCCTTCCACAGTGTACCACAAAAATCCAACCCCATTTCCTATTCCCCCTCTGCACACTGTACCACAAATCCACCCCTCCATGCCTATCCCCCTTGCACCATTACCATGCCTAGAATTCCCCCTGAACAACCAGTTGTACCACAAATCCAACCCCCATGCCTATCCCCCCCTTCATGACCACTGTTGACCACAAAATCAACCCCGCATGCCTTATTCCCCTTGCCACCATGTGTACGCAACACATCTAACCCCCATGCCTATTCTCCAATGCCCCAACATCTTGTACATACAAATCCATATTCCCCCATGGCCTTCATTCCCCCCTTGCTTTACTAGCTGTACTCACTCAAATCCAACCCCCCCTTATTCCCCCTGTGCACCATGTAGCTACAAGTAATCCAACCCCATGCTATTCCCCCTTGCACATGTACATGCCTATTCCCCTTGCACCATGTACCCAAATCCAATACCCCTTGCTATTCCCGCTTGCACGCATGTAGGTAGACAAATCCCAACCCCTGATGCCTATTCCCCCTTGCACATGTACCAAAAATCCAACCCCATGCTATTCCCTTTTGCACATGTACGCACAAATCCCAACCCCATGCCTATTCACCGCCTTGACATGTACAACAGAATCCAAGCGCCCCATGCTTATTCCCCTTGCACATCCATGTACGCACAAATCCAACCCCGCATGCCTATTCCCCCTTGAACCATGTAACCAACATCCAACCCCCATGCCTATTCCCTTGCACCAAGTGTGCCATGCCTATTTCCCTTGCACCATGTACACAAATCCAACCCCCATGCTATTCCCCCTTGCAAACCCATGTCCACAAATCAACCCATGCCCTATTTCCCCTTGCACCATGTACCACAAATCCAACCCCCATGCTATTTCCCGGCCTTGCACCATGTAACACAAATCCAACCCCATGCCTATTCCCCCCTGCCAATGTACCACAAATCAACCCCGCAATGCCTATTCCCCCTTGCCAAACCATGTACCAACAAATTCCAAACCCCCATTGCCTTATTCCCCCTTGCACATGTATCATCGGCCTATTCCCCCTTGCACGCATGGTACCGACACAATCAAACCCCCATTGCCTATTCCACCCTTTTTGCACCATGTAGCCTACAAATGCCAACCCATGGCCTATTCCACTTGCACCATGTATCATGCCTATTCCCCCTTGCACCATGTACCACAAATCCAACCCCCATGCCTATTCCCCTTGCAACATTGCTACCAAAATCCAACCCCCATGGCATATTCCCTGACCATGGTACCACAAATCCACCCCAATGCTTAATTTCCGCTTGCTCGGCATGTACCACAAATCAACACGCCATGCCTATTCCCCCTTGCACCATGTACCACAAATCCAACCCCCATGCTATTCCCCCTTGCACCATGTACCATGGCCTATTCCCCTTGCACCATGTACCACAAATCCAACCCCCATGCCTATTCCCCCTTGCACATGTACCACAAATCCAACCCCCATGCCTATTCCCCCCTTGCACCAACGTTCTACCACATAACTCCAACCCCCATGCCTATTCCCCCTTGCACCATGTACCACAAATCCAACCCCCATGCCTATCCCCCCTTGCACCATGGTAACACCACAAATCACCCCCCATGCCTATTCCCCCTTGCACCATGTACCACAAATCCAACCCCATCTGCTATTCCCCCTTGCACCCATGTATCATGCCTATTCCCCTTGCACCGCATGTACCACAAATCCACCCCCATGCTATTCACCCTTGCACCTGTTACCACAAGATCCACCCCATGCCTATTCCCTTGCAGCCATGTACAAATCAACCCCATGCCTATCTCCCGTCCTTGCACCATGTACCACAAATCCAACCCCCATGCCTATTCCCCCTTGCACCATGTACACAACAAAGTCCAACGCCCCATAGCCTATTCCCCTTGCAACATGTGCGGGACAAATCCAACCCCCATGCCTATTCCCCTTGCACCATGTACCCGACAATCCAACCCCCATGCTATCTCCCTTGCAAACATGTATCATGCGCTTTCCCTTCTTGCACCATGTACCCACAAATCCAACCCCATGCTATTCCCCTTTGCACATGTACCACAATATGCCAACCCCATGCCTATTCCGCTTGCACCATGTACCAACAACTCCACCCTATCATCGCCTATTCCACCTGGCCATGTACCACCAAATCCAACCCCCATGCTATTCCCCTTGCACATGTACCCACAAATCCAACCCCATGGGCCTAGTTCCCCTTGCAACATGTACGTACAAATCCAACCCCCATGCTATTCCCTTGCCACCAATGTACCACAAATCCAACCCATGCTATTCCCCTTGCACCATCGTATCATGCCTATTCCCTTGCACCCATGTTACACAATTCAACCCCCCATGCTATTCCCCTCTGCCACCTGTACCACAAATCCAAACCCCCCATCGCCTATTACCCTTGCAGCCATGTCCACAATCCATACCCCATTGCCTATTCCCCACCTTGCACATGTACGAACAATCCAACCCCCATGCCTATTCCCCCTTGCACCATGTCACAAATCACAACCCCCATGCCTATTCCCTTGCCCAATGTACACAAATCCAACCCCCATTTGCCTATTCCCCTTCACATGTCAACAATAACCCCATGCCTATTCCCCCTTGACCATTGTACGCGACAAATCCAACGCCGCCTGGCCTATTTCCCCTTGCACCATGTACCACAAATCCAACCCCCATGCCTATTCCCCCTTGCACCATGTGCCATGCCTATTCCCCCTTGCAACATGTACCACAAATCCAACCCCCATGCCTATTCCCCATGCAACATGTACCACAAATCCAACCCCCATGCCTATTCCCTTGCACCATGTTACCCAAATCCAACCCCATGCCTATTCCCATTGCACCATGTCTATTCACAATTCAACCCGCCCACGCTATTCCCTTGCACCATGTACCACAAATCCAACCCCCATGCCTATTCCCCCTTGCACCATGTACCACAAATCCAACCCCATGCCTATTTCTCCCCTTGCACATGTACCACAAATCAACCCCCGTATGCCTATTCCCCCTTGCAATCCATGTACCCAATCCAACCTAGGCCCATGCCTATTCCCCTTGCCATCCATTGTCACAAATTCAACTCCATGCCTATTCCCTTGCCTCCTGTCAAAAATCCAACCCCCATGCCTATTCCCCCTTGCCACAGTACCATGCTCATTCGCCCTTGCACCATGTACACACAAATCCAACCCCATGCCTATTCCCCCATGCACCATGCACCACACATCCAACCCCCATTTCCTATTCCCCCATGCATCATGTCAACACATCAACCCCCATGCCTATTCCCCCATGCACCATGCACCACACATCCAACTCCCATGCCTATTTCCCGCCTATGCAACCATGTACCGTAAATCAACCATGCCTATTCGCCTTGCACCATGTACGACAAATCCAACCCATGCCTATTCCCTTGCACATGTTAAAAAAACCACTAATCACCCATGCCTTTCCTTGCCATTTACCCTGCTATTCCCCTTGCCACCATGCACCACACATCTAACCCCCATGCCTATTCCCCCCTTGCAGCCATGCACCACAATCCAACCCCCATGCCTATTCCCCACCTTGCACCATGACCGGTACAATCCAACCCCCATGCTATGTCCCCTGCACAATGTCCACAAATCCAACCCCATGCATATTCCCCCTTGCACCTATGTACCACAAATCCAACCCATGCTATTCCGCCTTCACCATGTAACAATCCGAACCCCATAGCCTATTCCCCCTTGCACCATGTTACCCACAAATCCAACCCCCATGCCTATTCCTTTTTTTGCACCAATGTGCCAATGCCTATTCCCCCTTGCACGCATGTAACACAAATCCAACCCCATGCTATTCCTTGCACATGCTACCACAAATCCAACCCCATGCCTATTCCCCTTTGCACCATGTACGACAATCCAAACCCACCATCGCCTATTCCCCCGTTGCAAACAGTTACCACAAATCCAAACCCCTGCCTTATTCCGCGCCCTTGCAACATGTACGCTGCCAAATCAACCCCATGCCTATTCCGCCTTGGCAACCATGTACACAAATCCAACCCCATGCTATTCCCCTTGCCCATGTCGACAAATCCAACCCCCATGCTATTCCCCCTTGGCCATGTACCACAAATTCCAACCCATGCCTATTTCCCCCTTGCACCATTAAGACAATCCAACCCCCATGCCTATTCGCCCTTGCACCATACCACATCCACCCCATGCCTATTCCCCCTTGCACCTGTACCATGCCTATTCTCCTTGCACGCATGTAACAAATCAAACCCCCATGCTACCCCCTTGCACACTGTCACAAAATCCAACCCCATGCCCTATTCCCCTTGCACCATTGTCCACAATCAACTCCCATGCCTATTTCCCCCTTGCACCATGTACCGCAAATCCAACCCCATGCCTATTCCCCTTGCAACCCTGTACGACAAATCCCAACCCCCATGCCTTTCCCCCTTGGGCCCCATGTACCCACAAATCCAACCCATGCCTTTCCTTGCACCTGGGTACAAAATTTCCAACCACCATCCTATCCCCCTTGCACCATGTACCCATGGCCTATTCCCCCTTGCACCATGTACAACAAATACACACCGCGCAATGTCTGATTTCCCCTTGCACCTGTCGCAAAATCCAACCCGCATGCCTATTCGCCCTTGCACCATTACCACAACAATCCAACCCCATGCTATTCCCCCTTGCCCATGTACCCACAATCCACCCCCATGCCCTATTCCCCCTTGCACCATGTACCACAAATCCAACCCCCATGCCTATTCCCCCTTGCCCATGTACCACAAATCAACCCCCATGCCTATTCCCACCCTTGCCCATGGTACCAATCCAACCCCATGCCTATTCCCCTTGCAACCCATGTACAAAATCCAACCCCATGCTATTCCCCTTGCCCATGTACCACATCCAACCCCCATGCCTATTCCCCTTGCACCATGTACCACAAATCCAACCCCCATGCCTATTCCCCTTGCCATGTACCTCCACAATCAACACCCATGATATTCCCCCTTCTGCCCATGTAGCATGGCCTATTCCCCTTGCACCATGTACCACAAATCACCCCGCATGCTATTCCCCCTTGCACAATGTACCAACAATTCCCAAACCCCATTGGCCTTATTCGCCCCTTGGGCACCATGTTACACAATCCAACCCCATGCTATTCCCCCTGCACCATGTTAACCACAAATCAACCCCGATGCTATTCCCCTTGCACCATGTACCACAAATCAAACCCCCATGCCTTTTTCCCCTTTGGCACATGTACGCAAAATCAACCCATTGCCTATTCCCCCTTGGCACCATGTAGGAAATCCAAACCTCCATGCTATTCCTTGCACATTTTTACCATGCCTATTCGCCTTGCACATGTACCACAATCAACCCCCATGCTATTCCCCTTGCACCATGTTACCCAAATCCAACCCCCATTGCCTATTCCCGCTTTGCCACATGTAACACAATCAACCCCCATGGCCTATTCCCCTTAGCACCATCGTACCCAATCCAACCCCCATGCCTATTTCCCCTTGCAACCATGTACCCACAATTTTCACCCCATGCCTATTCCCCTCTTGCACAATGTACCACAATCCAACCTCACATGCAAATATATTCCCCCTTGCACCATCGTGACAAATCCAACCCCCATGCTATTCCCTCCTTTGCAAACCATGTGCCATGCTATTCCCCTTGCACCATGTACCACAAATCCAACCCATCAGCCTATTTTCCCCTTGCACCATGTACCACAAATCCAACCCCATGCCGTATTCCCCTTGCCATCCAATGTCCCAGAATCACCCCATGCCTTTCCTCCTTTGC
>JAJSRW010001581.1:0-41447 GCA_022414725.1 Microglena sp. YARC | reverse complement strand
ACCACATACAACAAACACACATGAAGTGACCTCAAACAACAACACACACACCACATGCAAACACACAAACAGACGAACACACACACATCCTTGTGGTAGAGCTCGCCAGTGCATGGGACGACCCTACATGCGCACACACACAAACAATGCACAACAAACACCAACAAAACCAAAACACAGGCAACACACACGCACACAAACCAGCACACACCAGGAGAGCTCGCCAGTGCGTTGACAGCCTACATGCCCACACACACAAACACACACACACATACAAGCACAAACAAACACAAACAAACACACAGGCAAACGACACACACCACACAAACAGCACACACCTGCGGTCAGAGCTCGCCGTGCAGGGCAGCTGTACATGGGCACCCAAACACACAGCACACACACCACACACAAACACACACGCACATAAACGCACACACCTGGGTAGAGCTCGCCAGTGCGTTGACAGCCTGGTAGCATGGCGCCCAAAAAAAAACACAAACCCACAAACACACCACAAATATACAAACCAAACACACCACACAAGAGCACCACACACCAAAACAAACCACACACACACACAAACACACAACAAACAAACACCACACAAACAACACACACACACCCCACACGAAACACAACACTAGCACAACACACCAAACAACACACACACGACAAACACACACAACACAAAAACACCACAACAAACACACACACACACGACAAACACACACACAAGCACACACACACAACACCACACCACACCACTCACACACACACAAACAAACAACACCACACACAACACCACACACCAAGCACCACACACACAAACACACACAAACAAAACACCACAAACGACACACCACAAGCACACCAACAAACACACATACACAAACACAACATACACACACAAACACGCACACAAACACACACAAGACACACCACCACAAGACACACCACAAGCACAACACACACTCGAAACCACACACAAAACACATTACACACACAACACGACGCACACAAACACCACACACGCACATCACAAAACAATACACACACACGAACACAACATACACACAACACACACACAAACAAACACACACACCACAAACACACACACAAGCACACACACACAAACCACACACAAACAAACACACAAACACACACACAAGCCACACACAAAAACATTAACACAAACATACACACACAAACACGGCACACACAACAACCAAGCACACACACACAAACACACACACAAGCACACACACACAAACACACACACAAACACATACACACACAAACACGCACACAAACACACACACGCAAACACACAAAAAAATACACACACACACACAAACTAACGAAACGTCAAACACACCCAACACCACAAACAAGCACCACAGACAACACAAACAACACAACGCAAACAAACACACACACACATAACCCACACCTTGGGTAGAGCTCGCCAGTACGTGACAGCTGTACATGGGCCCCAGAAGATTTCTCTGGAGACTGCGCTCAATGTTTGCGCCGGACTGCATAGGGCGTGCAGGTT
Organism: Microglena sp. YARC; assembly: GCA_022414725.1. Lineage (NCBI taxonomy): Eukaryota > Viridiplantae > Chlorophyta > Chlorophyceae > Chlamydomonadales > Chlamydomonadaceae > Microglena > Microglena sp. YARC. The sequence continues at coordinate 39,892 of JAJSRW010001581.1, read as the reverse complement.
AAAAGGTTGAGCGTTTGAGGTTCTGAGGTTGGTAAAGGTCAAAGTGATTGTGGGAAGCTTGTTGGGGTTTTGAGGTTGAGGTTGGGGTAAAGGTCGAGGCGAGTTGAGGTTGGGGTTGAGGTTGAGGTTGGCGGTAAAGGTCGAGGTGAGGTTGGGTTGGTTGAGTTTGAGGTTGAGGTGGGTGAGGTGAGGTTGGGGTAAAAGGTCGAGGTTGAGAGTTGAGGCTGAGGTTGAGGTTTGAGGTTGAGGTTGGGGTAAAGGTCCATCGACGGTGAGGTTGGGGTTGAGGTTGAGGTTGAGGGTAAAGGTCACCGAGGTTGAGTGAGGCTGAGGCTCAGCGTTGGGTTGGGGTTGAGGTTGAGGGTTAAGCTTGAGGTTGGGGTTAAAGGTCGAGGTCGAGGTTTGAGGCTGAGCTGAGGTTGGGGTTGAGTTTGAGTTTGGGGTAAAGGCCGAGGTGAGGTTGGGGTTGAGGTTGAGGTTGGGGTAAAGGTGCTGAGGTTGAGGTTGAGCTGTGGCTGAGGTTGGGTTGGGTTGAGGTTGAGGTTAAGTTGAGGTTGGGGTAAAGGTCGAGGTCAAGGTTGAGGCTGAGGCTGAGGTTGGGGTTGAGGTTGAGGTTGAGGTTGGGGTTAAGGTCGAGGTGAGGTTGGGGTTGAGGTTGAGGTTGGGGTAAAGGTTGAGGTTGAGGTTGAGGCTGAGGCTGAGGCTGAGGTTGGGGTTGGGGTTGGGGTTGGGGTAAAGGTCGAGGTGAGGTGAGGGTTGAGCTTGAGGTTGGGGTAAAGGTCGAGGTTGAGGTTGAGGCTCAGGTTGGGGTTTGAGGGTTGAGGTTGAGGTTGAGGTTGAGGTTGAGTTGAAGGCTGAGGTTGGGGTTGAGGTTGAGTTGAGATAGCGGGTAAAGGTCGAGGTCGAGGTTGAGGCGAGGCTGAGGTTGGGGTTGGTTAAGGTTGAGTTGAGGTTGGCGGTAAAGGTCGAGAGTCGAGGTTGAGGCTGAGGTTTGAGGCTGGGGTGAGGTTGAGGTTGGGTAAAGGTCGGAGTTACGAGTCTGAGGTCCAGGGTGGCTCTAGAGGCTGAGGCTGAGATGGGGTTGAGGCTTGAGTTCTAGTTTTGAGTTTGAGTTTGAGTTGAGGTTGGGGTTGGGGTTGGGGCTGGGGTTGGGTTGAGGCTGAGGCTGGGGTTAAGGTCGAGCGGTGGGTTGGGGTTACAGGTCGAGTTGACGTTGAGTTTGAGGTTGAGGTTTGAGGTCATGTTGAGGTTGGTGAGTGAGTTCGAAGGTTGAGCGTTTTGAGCTGAGGCTAGGCAGAGGTTGGGTTAACGTTGAGATTGAGGCTGGATGAGTCAGTTTGGGGGGTAAAGGTCGAGGTTGAGGTTTGAGGCTGAGGCTGAGGTTGGTGTTGAGGTTGAGGTTGAGGTTGAGGTTGAGGTTGGGGTTGGGGCTGGGGTTGGGGTTGGGGTTGAGGCTGAGGCTGGGGTTAAAGGTCCGAGGTGGGGTGGGGTTAAGGTCGAGGTTGATGGTCGAGATGGAGGTTGGGGTTGGGTTGACGGCTTTTGGCTGATGCTGAGGCTGAGGCTGAGTGGGTAAGGTTGCTATGGTTGGGGTAAAGGTTGGGGTTGGGGTTGGAGGTTTTGGGTTCAAGGTTTGAGCGTTGGGGTTGAGGTTGAAAGGTTGAGGTTGAGGTGAGTTGGTTAAGGTTTGAGGTTGGGGTTTGAGTTGAAGTTAGGTTGAGGCTGAGAATTTGGGGTTAAGCGTTGAGGTAGGGTTGAGGTTGAAGTTGAGTGAGGCTGAGGTTGGGGTTAAGGTTCAGAGGTTGGTGATTGAGCGTTGAAGTTGACGGTTGAGGCTGAGGAGGTAAGGTTGAGTTGGTTGAGTTGAAGTGAGGCTGAGTTGGGGTTGGTTGAGGTTGATGGTTGAGGTTGAGCTGAGGTTGAGGTTGAGGTTAAGGTCAGAGGTCCAAGGTATGGGGTTGCGTTGCGGTTGGTTGAGGTTGAGTGGGTTGGTTGTTCTAGTGGGTTTGGGATTGGGTTGAAGTGTTTGCAACCGAGACTGCATGGGTTTCTCCATCATTCAGCCACTTAGTCCCTAGGTTAGAGTTTCAAGTTCTGGGATGGGGGACCCTTTATCTAGCTTGGGATATGGTTGGAGTGGTGCTGGCTTAATGAATGTCTAGTGAGCTGTCAACTAGGGTAGCGTTTAGTTTTTAGGGCTTACAACTTTCACCTTCCGGGGGAAAATACAGGACCTAGTTTGATTTTTCTGGGGCCATTTGTGTGTCATGATATGTGGGGCTAGCTTGTTCTATCACGTAGATTGATGCGAGCGACGGAAGGCAGGGTATGGAGGCGGGGGGGGGGGGCGGGTGGAGGGGGAGGGGGCTGTGGGCAGGGGAGGGGGGAGTGGAAGGGCGAGGGGAGGGGAGGGTAAGGGAGGGATGGACGGATGGAAGGATGAGTGGTTGATATGTGTTGGGTTTGTTGGACAAGATGGTGTTGCTGCTGTGAAGATAGTGCTTAGTGTTGCTTGAAGTGGTGGTTGACCTGGCGTTATTAGTTATGATTCGCACCTTTCCGGCATGATGGACCCTGCAGTGGAGTTGTGAGATCAGCATCTTGCATCACTGGGGTTCAGTAGGGAGTCTCCATTGGCACCTGCTGCCCGATAGAAGAGAAAAGCAAACAATAGGGGTGAGCTGTGTTTAGTGGGTGAAACAGGAAGGGGGGTAAGGGGTGAGGAGAGTGAGGGGTAAGGGGGGTGAGGGTGAGGGGGTAAGCTGGAGGGAAAGGGGACAGGGGGAAAAGAAAGAAAAGAGGGGGCAGTTGGATTAGGGGCAGGAGGAGGGGCGAGGGAGGAGGGAGATGGGGAGGGAAGGGGATAAGGGGGAGGGAATAGAAAGGGGCAATGGAGAGGGGAGGAAAGTGGGAGGGAAGGGGGGGAGGGGGAGGAGAGGGAAGGAAGGGAAAGGGGAACAGAGAGCGGCGCAGCAGCAAACGTCTAGTCAGTTTTCTTCGAAACTTCGAGGGTCCCACCGTGACACAGTCAAGAATGAGCAAATCTGGATCGATTGCTCCGACTTACCGGTGGCGACATACTGGACATGTCGGGCACACTCGATTATCATCCTGCAAGTGTTGGTGATGATTCAGAGGCGTTGGGCAAGAGGGAGGGCTTCGTAGCACCCATCGCTACTACTACTAAACCATGTTAAGTCCGCCTTACAGCACGGTGGCAGCCTGAGAGCTGAAAGGCCACGAAATTGGAAAAACTTATGTTGGATTCGGCGAATATGCAGAGGCCGCAGGTGATAAGGCGCGAGTAGGCTAGAGGGACAAAGAAGGGAAGCGGGATTTTCGCCAGATCTGGAAGCCTATACCTGGCGATCCATGGTAACTGTGAGTTAAGAGTGTGGGGATAGTGGGGGAGCGCGTGGAAGTAGACACGATGTAGAGGAGTTTAAAAAGGCAGTGGCAGGCGACCGACATGACCGAGCAAATTGTAGCCAAGTCTGTCCGTCAACAGTAGCTGAGTTTGCCCCCCTTGTAGCTGAGCTGACCTGGCTACGCGTAGCACGATATGTGCTTTGGTTTAGCACACCTCATCTCTTTGCTCTCTGTCACACACCCAGCTTCTATAGATGGACCTCTCATATGATCCATGCTATTGGTTTAGCACACCAAGTCTCTTTGCTCTCTGACACACCCAGCTTTTTTAGACCTCTGATCCCTGCTGTTGGTTATTGAGACACACTACCTTTATTTGAACGCTTTTAGACTGGACCTTTTTGCTGTGGCATACACCCCATGGACTTCCTGATCGGAACTCCTGGCAAGCACCCGGATTTTACCTCATGCTTTTTGCATGCAGCCATGCACTAAGACGTGTATTCTTGAGAATGTATGCTGACGCATAGCACGATATGCTTGGGTTCCTCGGTCTCGATTGTTTGGGGTCCAGTTCACCAGTGCTTTCGCTTTCGCCCCTCCTGTCACGGTCTTGCAATTCCCTTAAGCCGTTTGGGCCTACCTGTAACAGTTGTTTACATGCGTATCCTCACAAACCCATAATCACTATTGAGGGACGCCTCCAAGAAGTGAAGAGACATCGTTGACTAGTCAAGGTCAGTCCTATTGACCGCCCGTTCAAGCGTCCGTTCCGCTTATCAAGCATCTGTTCCGCTTGTCATACTAGAGCGTCCGATATGTCTGATCATCAATAGGACTGACCTTGACTAGTCAACGATGTCTCTTCACTTCTTGGAGGCGTCCCTCAATAGTGATTATGGGTTTGTGAGGATACGCATGTAAACAACTGTTACACTACCCCTGGATTGTAACAGCTTACATATCATACACTAACACCTAGCATCTATGGATCCGTAAGACTATATGTTTTGAATGCACATATACAACGATATGCTTTAGTTTCTTAAAAGAAGGATCTTTTGAATTTACTGCTACTTGTAGATCATTATTGTTTTTACTGCCAAGGACGGTGAGCAGCCTGGCTGGACCGCTGGGGCGCTGGAGAGGCGGAGCCATGAGACCTTGTTGAAGTTCAAGTTGGAGTTCCCTCGCGTTGCAGGCCGACCTAAGCTGTATAATTTGCACTTCTAACCTGCGCCAAAATACCATGATAGTGCTCGCATAAGCAGCAGCGCCCCCGCTCGTTTTGCACGTATACCTGCGTTCGCGCGCGCTAAATGTAGCGCAGCACTCCTGTCACTTGTAGCTAGCTTTGCCCCCGTTGTAGCTGAGCTGGGCTGAGCTGGTTTTGTTGGCAGGCCAATCCAATCTGACCGATCTGCGTGTCCAACTAGCGCCCACACCAATCTCCGTCCGTCACATCAGTCTCGTCCGTCAATCGGCATCGTCAATAGCATCGGTCCGTCTTCGTTAGGGACCCCCTCCCTTCACCCGCCCTTGAGCACAACCCGAAACGAACCCCCGATCACCAGCGTGACCCTTCTCGTTACTTGATCCCCATATATTATCATCTTCTGCCCTTCCGCCAAGAGCCCCACACCACCATGAGTTTCCCCACAAACCTCGCATCGCGATCTACTATGCCTCGGACGAACTGCGTCCGTATTTCTGCCAAGCATGTCGCCCCTAGGCCTAGATCGCCTGTACCCTCCCCCAATCCCATCGACACTGCGAAGGCCACTGCCGCTGCTGTGTTAGCTTCTACTGTGCTCCTTTTCACCCCATTCACAGCAGCAGCAGTGGGCCTGGAATCCATCGAGCTGCCGGGCCTGCCAACAGGAGAGATGCACGTGCAATCTATGAAAGATCAGGTATGTCTCTCAGCCCCCCCCCACCCCCCCCCACCCACCCCCACCCCCCACCACACACACACACACACACACACACACATACACACACACATACACACACACACACACACACACATACACACACACACACACACACACACACACACACACACACACACACACATATACACATACACACCACCACCACCACCATCATCATCATCGCCTCTAACCCTCACTCTCATAATCACCCCATCATCATCATCATCACACCCACCCACCCAACTAAGTACCCACCCACCCACCCACCCACCCACCCTTTCTCCCCACCAACTCACCCAACCATCCACCCACCCACCCACTCACTAAGCTACAGACCATTTTACTTAATGACCAACCCACCCACCCATTTACAATCCCAACCACTCACCCACCCACCGTACACACACCCATTTCTTCCCTTTTTCAGATGGCTAAGAGCGCCGATGAGGATGAAGCATTCAAAAACAGTAAAACATTCACAACATCCACTTACCAACACACCCAAGTACCTACCTATCCCCCTCCACACGCTCAAACACACCCCCACACCCACATCCACCCACCCACCCACCCATTTCCTTCCCCTTTTCAGGCGGCTAAAAACGCAGCTGAGGATGAAGCATTCAAAAACAGCGGTACTATGAAAAGGCTGATGGAGCAGTCAGAGGCTAATCGTGCCAAGAACAAGAAGGACGTGGAGAACAAGTACTGCTACAGGTAATAGTTATGCTCCTTATGATGTGTGTGTGAGTGTGTGGGTGTGGGTGTGGGTTGTGTGGGGGGGTAGTGGTGTGTATGCCGTGTGTGTGTATGTGGGTGGGGGTGGGTGGGGGGTGGTGGGTGGGTGGGTGGGGGGGATGAGGGTGTGGGGAGGGGGGGGGGGTAGTGGTGTGATTGTGGGTGGGGGGGAGGGGAGGGTTGGGTGGGTGCTGATGGAGAGGTCAGGGGCCAATCGCGCTAAGAACAAGAAGGACGTGGAGAACGAGTATTGCTACATGGAATGGTGGTGCTCCTCATGATGTGGGTGGGAAGGTGCGTGCGTGTGTGTGTGTGGTGTGTGTGTGGGGGGGGGGGGGGGGGGTAATGGTGTGTGTGTGTGTGTGTGGCTAGTGGTAGGGGTTGAGTCATGGTGTGGGTGTAGAGTGGTGTGGGTGTGCGTGTAGTGTGGGTGTGTGTGTGTGTGTGTGTGGGGGGGGGGGGGGGGGGGTAATGGTGTGTGCGTTTAGTGGTGTGTGTGTGGGGGGGGGGGCTAGTGGTAGGGTTGGAGTCATGGTGTGGGTGGTAGAGTGGTGTGGGTGTGCGTGTAGTGGGGGGGGTGTTGTGGTGGGGGCGGGATAAGAACAAGATGTACCAATCAAAATGGCATGGAGGTTCTGGCAGTACGCCCCCCCCCCCCCCCCCACACACACACACACACACGCACACCCCACCCACCCCAACACACACCAGTGATTGTTTTTTCAAATCTGAATGTGGGTTTCTTCTAGCTATATGGTTTTAGGCCTCCTCCAAGGACAGCGTTTCAGTGCTTTTTATAGCTTTTTAGGGCCATTGAGGGCAAAACATTTTTTTTTTTTTAATAGCGATAATTTCGCCAAAACGGGGTCGAAACTAGCAAACGCTATATAGGTGAAATAAAAATCCCTGACACACACCATGAGGACTAGTGCAGCCCTTAAAAAGAAGCCCGTAAACAAAAATTATATAGACGTACATGGCAGTGACGGGGATGGTGTTCTTGTCACCGATTTTCTCGGAACCAATGGATGCTGGCCTGCCTGACCAGGGTAATTCGAAGCGCGCGCTTTTGCGCTTTTGAGCGCTGACTTTTTTACCCCCTCTGCGCTCTAAGCGCAGTTTTTTGCAACCCCCTGTGGGTGCAGCAAGCATTTAAAGCGTTTTTTGCACAACAGAGCGCAGTTTTTTTGTTTTCAAGTGCGCTATAGCGCTGGCCTATTTGGCCATTTGAAGTACCCTGTGCCTGACGCGTAATGTTTTTTAATTACCAGCCAACTGCCTGGTGCATCAAAATCTTCAATTAGCGCATGCCAACCCCTTTAGCCATTTCAACCACTCCAACCAACCCTTTGAATCCCTTGAACGACTCGAACCAGCCAAAATAACCACTTCAACTGCTCCAACCAGCCCCCTAAACCACTTCAACCAGTCCAACCAACCCCTCGAACGACTTCAAACATTTCAACATCTACACCCAACCCTTTGAACCACTTCAACTACTCTAACCAAGCATTGAAACCACTTCAACCACTCCAACCAACCCCTCGAACCACCTTAAACTTGAACAGCCCACAACGCTGCAACAACTCCATCCCCTCCCCCCCCCTCCAACCACTTCAACCACTTCAAACCACTCCAACCACCTTCAACTTGAACAGCCCACAACGCTTGCAACAACTCCATCCCCCCCCCCCCCCCCTCCAACCACTTCAACCACTCCAACCAACCCCTTGAACCACCTAAACCTTGAACAGCCCACAACGCTGCAACCACCCCAGCCCTCCCCCCCCCCACACACACACACACACGCACACATCCTCCTCCTCCCCAACCACTTCAACCACTCCTATAGGCAAGCTGAGCTAGGCATCGGAGACTGTGGTGGGCTCAAGCCCCCCCCCCCCCCCCCCCCCCCCCCCCCCCCCTCCGTTATCCCTAACCACTTTTACCACTTCAACCACTCCTATAGGCAAGCTGAGCTAGGCATCGGCGACTGTGGTGAGCTCAAGCCCCCCCCCACCCCACACACCCCCTCCCTAACCACTTCAACCACTCGCATAGGCAAGCCGAGCTGGGCATCATAGACTTTGATGAGCTCAAGTATATCCCCCCCCCCCACACACACACACACACACACACACACACACACTCCTCCCAACCACTTCAACCCCTCGCTGTAGGCAAGCCGAGCTAGGCATTGGAGACTGTGGTGGGCTCAAGTATATTCCGGGAATGACAGACAACGGAAAGCAAAAGACCCCCGGATGGCTGGCTGACTTTCTAGGAGTGGAGGACCCTAAGGCATCCTCTGAATCACCCCAAACCCTGAAGGATTTCTTCAAGGGGGAGGACACTTGGGAAGCTGCCCGGAAGTAGAATACGGCTTGGGACGCTTTTTACAACGTTTAGAACATTTGGTACAAGGACAGAGATAAGAAATGCACAATTAAATGATCATCCCATGTAATACTGAGATAGAGGTAGTCCATAGGTTACAAAGGAAGGGCCCAGCTTACTACAGGCGGCAGACCAGGGTTTCAGAAGTAGAGTACAGCTTGGACCAGGGTTGTTCATGACGCTGTGTCTTGCGTCGCAGACGCAATGTTGGAGGGTCTGTTTCGTCCTGAGACGCAACAGTGGGAGGGTCCATTGCGTTGCAGGACACAGGCTATGGGTCGGTCATGGGTCTTCAGGCGCAGGCTGTCAAATTGGTTGCATCTCGGGACGCTGAGGTAGGGATCCTCCTGAACAACCCTCCTTGGGACGCTTGGTACAACGCTTAGGACATTTTGTACGAGTACAAGGATAAGAAACGCAAAATTAAATGATCATCCCATTTGCGATGATTAAATTATAATGTATCATTAAGTTATAGTTTACCACAAATCCAGGGCCCCCATCGGTAAAACGTTTGTTTGGGGTTCAGTTCATCAGTGTCATTTCGCGTTAGCACGTAGCACCAGCTGTCACAGTTGGGCGAGTACTTTGAGCCTAGGTGGCCTACTCCTGGACTGTAACTTCTTGATCCAGGGAGGCAGATCTCTTGACAAGGATTGTTCAGCGGTTCTTCATAATCTACGTTTAATACTTTTATAATCTACGTTTAATAAGCCAAAATCTATGTGAATCGTAACGTTTCGTACAACCCTTCCTTGGACCAAGAAGTTTGATCTCTTGACCAGGGTACTGTAGGAGGACCCCCAGCTGCCTAGGACGCAACCCACTGTACAGCCTGCGTCGTGCGTCGCTCTGGTCAGCAGACCCTCCCCACGTTGCGTCCTGCGACGCAACGGCCCCTATGACGTTGTTTCTGCGAGGGAGGACGCAGCATCCTTAAAAACCCTGCTCTTGACAAGGGTTGTTCAGGAGTTCTTCGGAATCTACGTTTCATTACCGGTAGTAAACCTTGTGAATCGTAACGTTTTGCCCTCTGTGAATCGTAACTTTGGGGAACCCGGGATTTCGAGGATTGTTTTTTATGGATTGAATTGCTACAAGATTCTTTAGCCGACTCTGGCCTGCTCACCGCCACCCAATTTCAAGTTGGGCTGCTCAACTCCATCCAAGTTCAATTATGCACTGCATTGCTTTATCGCTTGTACTCTATGGTGTAACTTGGGACTTGCCCTGTGATTTTAAGGATGGCTGGACGCGCTAGTCCCTGGATGGATGGATGACCGCACCTTATTTACCCATCCAGCACACCAGGGGATGGGCGAAGAGTGGAAGCGGGCAGGCTATAGAACGAGACAAAAACACGCACGCGATAACAGTTACGAAGTGTTTTCTGACCACTATTCGCTGTTTTTGTTGGGCAGTAGTATCTGTCGTAACAAGGAGCGGACGAAGCAGGGACTTGACTGGGATAATAGCAAAGGTGTTACATGTATGGTTTACAAGGTATCGTAAAATGGAGTCGCGCCTATTCATAGGCATGAACAAGATAGGATAGGAAACCACGACAGTGGGACGCGGTCTGTAGCACTGAGTGCCGGAACACGTCAGTGAGACGCGGGCACTGTAGCACTCATGAGTCACTACTCACAACAGTTTTGGCACGTGTTGTCCATGGCGATCAGGCGCCAAAAGCAGTAACGCCCGGTAGTTCGTTGCGCTCAGAAGTCCGCCAAGCGCAGCTGCAAAAGGGGGAGGGGGAGGAGGAAAAGGGCGTGGAGGGGAAGGGGGAGGAGGGGGAGGGGAGGAGGGGGAGCCAGGGAGGGGAGGGGGAGGAGGGGACGAGGACCTTCAATAGACGCGACCAGCCAGTGAAGGACTCAAGGACGAGGGCGAGGGGGGAGCTGTCGAGCAGATGCTCGAATGAGCGATCGAGTGTGCAGGCTATTAAATACTAGCGCTTTCAGTTCAACTGCCGAATTGAGTCCCAAGGGAAACCGACAGGAGGGGTTACAGATGGAGGAAAGTGCTTCCATCTTCCTCTTCCTAGAAGGGAATGTGCTGGAAGTCAGGGAAGATGAAGTTCCAACTGTTCATAAGCTGTTGGGCTCGAGTAACCATGTAAGCTACACACCAACCGATGCGACTGCCGATGCCAACCTGTCAGTTAGTATGCCAACCTTTCGGGTAGTGTGCCAACCTGTCGGTTAGTATGCCAACCTGTCGGTTAGTAATGCCAACCTTTCGGTTAGGAATGACCAGGATGTCCGTAGCAGACACCCAGACATCCTTCCGTACCGTGTTGGCCAATGCATTGGCCAATTACTGTAGATTGTAAGTTATCACTGAAGTAATTGCAGCCGTTGCGCCTGCGGATGAAACGGAAATGACGGGGGTGTCGTGTAATCTGCTTCGTAATGAAGAGATATTAAAAATCATTGGTGCCGTAGCGGCGGTACATCCGCTATGCAGCAACCCCGGTATATGATCACGCATACTTTTCGGCAGTTATTAACTTGTTCGCAAAAACCAATCCCGGACGACCTCAACTCGAAGCGCCCAGCCATGTCAATCCTCCCTTTAGGTAAGTCCCTTCCGCTCCACGCTACCAGTGCTTCAGTCCGCTGCCACTCGAAACCTTTTGCGCCATCTTTGCATGTTGCCCGATCTACTGTTCCCCTCGCTCTGGTCCATCATGGCATGTACCCCCATGACTTCAATTTCAGTCCTTCAGTCCCCTGTCTCTCGAATGTCGAAACCTTTTGCGCCAAATTCGTTGCCTGTAGCCCGATCTAGTGTTCCCCTCGCGCTGGCCAATTTGCCCCCATGACTTGGATTTCAGTCCTTCAGTCCCCTGTCACTCGAAACATTTTGCGCCACCATCGCTAGCCTGCTGCCGCCTGCTGCCCGATCTACTGGCATCTCGAACCATATTCCGAACGCGCCCCCCTGTCCCACGACCCCTTGTGCGTAGCGTCCCCTGTTCTTTGACCCCTTGTGCCGTTGTGCGCGACGTTGCCCTATCCCTCGACCCCTTACTTGTGCGGCACACGTTGTGTCGTTGTGCGTTATTTATAACGTTCCCCTATCACTCTCTGCTAATCTGTGTCTCTATAGCTGGTCTATAGCACCACTTATTTGGCTTGGAAGGGTGTCGCATGGCTGAGAGGGGTGCCTCAGGGGTGCAGGAAAGGCCGAAAGGGTGCCGAAGACCCCCTACATTTTCAGTGCAGTCGAGGCCTCGACCCCTTGTGCTCACCTTGCCCCTACGTGTACCTACCTACCTCGACCCCTTGTTCGTAACGTCCCCCTGTGCGGAGCGAAGTAAGCCTAAGGAACGACCGGGTAAGATACGCCATGTGGTATCGCTGGCCGCATGTTTGGTGGAGGGAGGGGCTGAGGTAGTGGAGGAGGACTGGAGGAGATAGGGAAAGATTTGTCGTACTACACTCAATAGACCAAAGACTCTACTAGTGGCTTCTACAGACTCTACTCGTACAATGGTCTAGTCTCGGTCGAGCTGAGGTCGTTTGGGAAAACAGATGGTTACGGACGGACGAGCGAGAGAGATGAGTTGTGGAGTGGAGGGAAATGAGTGAATGACCCCACGCCCACCCCACACCCCACACACACACCCACGCCAAATGAAAAAGAGTAAGGATCTCTCGTAAGAGGAAGCGGAAGATGCAGGAACCGTTAGGTGCCATTATTATAGGGGCAACGGGTATTAAACCACTGAGAGAGTCAAGCCTACTTATACGCACATATATGGATACGAAAACCACGACGGTGGGACGCGGCACCGTAGCACAGTTTGCCGAAACACGTAGCAGTGGTAGCACTGAGTCAATAATCACGACACCCCACTCTCCCTTGCAGGCTTACATGCACTTGCGTCGCTGTCAGCAGAGAATAACGCCCTGAATGGAACATCCATTGAGTTCAAGTCGGAGCTGGATGCTTTCGCTGCTGCGAGCCATCGGTACGAGTATTGTTATGTTTGAGTGTTGCTGTGTACGAGTATTGCAGTCGGGTCTCCGGGGATTTCCGAGAATCCTGGACATACCCGACCGAAAACAAAAGAGCCGTCGGTCCGCCCGCAGTTAATTGTCGACTTAGCCTGGAGTCGCCCAGGCCTCAGAATCTTCAGTAAGGCCGATAGATTTTTTCTGAGAATGGGGCTGTAATGGCATGTATCATGGAGATTTTCAAAGTGACTTTTCAGGTCATTCTGAGCTCCTCATTTAGGGGGGGGAGGGAGGTCTCAGCCCTCATTTTGTTTTTTGCTATCTTTTTGCTGATTTTTTACTCAGACCTCCAAATGACATTCTGAGACCACCTCTGAGTAGGCTTTGGGAAGGGTAGTCTATTGGCGTCACTTTGGTCCTCGTGCATTAAGTATTTACCCACCACCAAAAAAAAAAAAAAAGCCCAAAGTTTGAGCAGGTGAATGGCTGTGTGAATCACAATGGCAGTTCATTGGCATAACTTAAGTCCCAAGTGTGGGATTGGGTGGGTGGGGTATGGGTGGGTGTGTCCCCTGCCCCCCCCCCACCCCCCCACCCCCACCCCCCCCACGCCTGCCTCGACCCCCCAGCCCCCCCCTCCCCCCCCCACCCCCCACCCACTCACCCCCCACCCACCCACCCCGACCCCCCCCCCACTTGCGACAACACCGAAACGCCATCATTCTATGCGTTTGCTGTCTCTTCGTTTCGGTATGCCATCATTCGCCTGATTGGACGAAACCTAGAATGGCCTCCGGCCAAGGCCCATTCAACATTGGGGCCGAGTTGGGTGGGGCCCTAGGGGAAGTGTAGTTGAACCATGCTGAGAAAGCTGTCCTGCTACTGTTTTGTTTGGACCGGTCTGGTATAATGAAAACTCCAGTTTCTGGCCGCCCTCGCAAAGGTGTAGGGTGACTACGGTGCTTGGGCAATCCAAAGGGGGTGCAGAACTGAGTTTTGACTATCACACAATCCTTATGTGGGAATTCCGAGGATGCCATTATGTTTGCCACATTATAAACCCCCAGAATCCATATCTAAATTTTTCAAAAAATGGGTATTTCTATTGAAGGGGGGGGGGGGGGGGGGGGGGGGGGGGGGTCACAGCCCTCCTCATCAGTTTTTTTAGGCGGGGGGGGAGTTAACTTTTTTTTCTATTCCTGACTTACCTGAAGTTAACCGAACGAGTCCGAACACCGAATTGCGGACGACCCGCAGACAAGTCCTAGCGCGTGTTGAAGAGGCACGAAAAACTCTTTAGCAGTCGCGGGCAGGGCAGGGGGCGAAAGGGCAAGGAGGGCTAGGATGATCGATTCAAACAAGGGCAAAGTAAGTAGCTAGTAGCTTCCACCCGAGCATTCCGTAGCGGAATAGCTACAAAACATTGAATAAATTTTGCCCAAGATCTTGGGTGCTGCGATGCTGGTACCTCTTGTCATGCCCATGCCAACTATGGGCCAAATGTTTTGGAGGTGGCCGGAGTCGTTCAAATTGCTACAGACAGACTGGCAGACAGACAGACACGGGTGGAACTGTAGGCTTCAGCCCAAGGACCCTGGGGGGTCCTAGGGGTGCTGAAGCGAACAAGTTCTATGCAGCGTTGCAAGCGACTCTACAAATTGGCGGAGAGTGTTCGCGACAGAGCGGCAGGTGGCAACGGATGCGAGGTAGTTACAAGACCGTTATCTGACTAGTCAGGCTTTGTCTCGGTCAGACGGTCACACGGTCATCAGATCACACAGAAGGACAAATGGGTAAACCTAGAGGCTCCCGCCCTCTTGAAGAGGGGGCTCCGCCAAATGTACATTTGTCCGTCTGTGTAACCGTCTGACCGTCTGACAGAGACGAAGCCTGACACGTCAGCCAACAGTCTCGTAACTAACTCGCTTCTGTTGCCACCTTTTCCTCCGTTGCGAACACTCTCCACCATTTTTTAGCGTCGCTTGCAACACTGTATATAACTTGTTTTCGTTGTTATTTTATGAGTGGTGTGACCGAGTGTGACTATTAATAGTTGCTCCGAACAGGCTTTTGTAACTGTTAACAGACCTTTTACAGACCTGGTTGCAAGCCAACTCGGTAAAAGCTCTGTACTGATGGACTTCCAGTCTTGTTACAGTCCTTTTACAGACCACGAGTCCTCTCTTTCAATTACAGACCTCGTTACAGACCATTTACAGAGTTCCCTCAAGTCAGTAAAAACAAAAGTCGGTAAATGGCCTGAAAATTGATAGTGCTTGCTGTGAACCAGGGTACTTCAAATGGCCAAATTGGCCAGCGCTTTAGCGCACTTGAAAAACATAACTGCGCTTTGTAGTGCAAAAAGCGCAAAAATTGCTTGCAGCGCCCACAAGGGGTTGCAAAAAACTCCGCTTAAAGCGCAGAGGGGGTCAAAAAGTCAGCGCTCAAAAGCGCAAAAGCACGCGCTCTGAATTACCCTGATGTGAGCAAGACTTGCTGTGCAAGAGTTTTGTTGTGAAATCATAACCAGGGCACTACATAACACGTGCTATTGCACGCGCGCTAGTGTGCAAGGTTTTGGAGCACGACTGCATAATTGAAGCCATTTTTAACCACCTCTGGGAGCGCATATTTTCGTTTTCAGTTGGGTCCAAAGGGCTACCCAAAAGGAGGCAGTTGCGCTTTTGAAACAACCCCAAATGACCAAATATAGTACCCTGCTCTTAAACAACCTTCCTTAACCAACCAACATGTCATGTAGATTCTCAAGCCTTGGCCAGATGGACTGCCAAAACGACAAATACATCAGTATTGACCCGCCGTGCAGAACAGGCCGGTTGATTGACCATTTATGCAAGGTATGTGTTGGCTTGGCTTGGCATCTCTGTTACTAGGCTTTGCATCTCTGTGACTTAAAAATAAGAATATACCACTGGCTTGACTTGGCTTGGCTTGGCATCTCTGTTACTAGGCTTGGCATCTCTGTGACTTAAAAATAAGAATATACCACTGGCTTGACTTGGCTTGGCTTGGCATCTCTGATACTAGGCTTGGCATATCTGTGACTTAAAAATAAGAATATACCACTGGCTTGACTTGGCTTGGCTTGGCATCTCTGTTACTAGGCTTGGCATATCTGTGACTTAAAAATAAGAATATACCACTGGCTTGACTTGGCTTGGCTTGGCATCTCTGTTACTAGGCTTGGCATATCTGTGACTTAAACATAGGAATATACCACTGGCTTGACTTGGCTTGGCTTGGCATCTCTGTTACTAGGCTTTGCATCTCTGTGACTTAAACATAGGAATATACCACTGGCTTGACTTGGCTTGGCTTGGCATCTATGTTACTAGGTTTTGCATCTCTGTGACTTAAACATAGGTATATAACACTTTGACCTCGTTGATTGACCATGTATGCAAGGTATGTGCAAAGTGCAAACATTGTTTGTGTGTGTGAAGCGCCTGGTGGGGCGTGGTATTAAGGGAACCCGTCGTACGCGGGTAGAGAACGGTCTTCGTTTGGCGATTTGGTGTACCTCTATACCAATCGTACTTTTTGTGTGTGTGAAGCATCGCAAATTGACGCCTTTATTTTGTGCGCCTCCAGTGAATCCTGTCTGATAGTCCATCATTATCCGTGCCCATCTGATCACACACAAGGACAAATGGGTAACCCTGGGGGCACCCGCCCCCTTGAAGAGGGGGCTCCGCCAAATGTACATTTGTCAGTCTGTGTAACCGTCTGACCGTCTGACAGAGACGAAGCCTGACACGATAGCCAACAGTCTCGTAACTAACTCGCTTTTGTTGCCACCCTGTTGCTCAGTTGCGAACACTCTCCACCTCTTTTTAGCCTCGCTTGCAACACTGCATATAACTTGTTTCGTTGCTTGACGGCTTTGTGCGCCTCCAGTGAATCCTGTCTGATAGTCCATCATTATCTGAGCCATGTGACTCCAACCAGCCTCTTTAGCGATTGCAATGGTCTAGTGGTAGACCAGATTGCTAAAGAATGAAGAGTCGGGGGTTCGACTCCCCCTTCGGTCGCTCTTGGCGTTGCAGGTCGTCGTCAACCGCGATGGTAGCTTGTCCAGTTGAGGTAGGAGACCGCTCCCCACCCGCGTACGATGGGCTCCCTTAACACCACGCCCCACCAAGCGTTATCATTACCTTTTTGACTCCATCCAACCCAGTGACTCCAGTATCCCACCATAATATGCAACCCCAATATCTGACCCGGCAGTCCGACCCCAATATCTGACCCCAGTGACTCCATCCAACCCAGTGACTCCAGGATCCCACCACAATATGCAACCCCAATACCTGACCCGGCAGTCCGACCCCATTAACCAAGCCCAGTGACTCCATCCCACCTCAGTGACTCCAGTATCCCACCACAATATGCAACCCCGATACCTGACCCGGCTGTCCGACCCCAGTATCCGGCCCCAGTGACTCCATCCAACCCAGTGACTCCAGGATCCCACCACAATATGCAACCCCAGTGGCCCTGACTTGATGATCATGCCTAAAGATAATATTGATGACTTGGACACTCTTTCAATGCAGGTCTTTGATGATAACACCATGGGCCCTGACTTGATGATCATGCCTAAAGATGATATTGATGACATGGACACTCTTTCAATGCAGGTCTTTGATGATAACACCATGGGCCCTCACTTGATGATCATTCCTAGAGAGGATGGTGATGACTTCGGCTTGGACTTTTCTCTTGACACTCTTTTCAATGATGGTCTGGATGTCTTTCTCGATAGCAATGATCGGGTGGATGCGCAGTCCAAGGTTTCAGCTCCGACAGATGATTCAATCATTCACGAGGGCAAATATCAGGTGGATGCGCTGTCCAAGGTTTCAGCTCCGACGAAGGTACGCCGTTGTACAACATGACACTTCCTGTATTTGTTGACAAAATATTCAAAGGTACACCGATGTACTACATGACGCTTCCTTTATTTTTTGACAAAATATTCAAAGGTACACCGATGTACTACATGACGCTTCCTTTATTTGTTGACAAAATATTCAAAGGTACACCGATGTACTACAAGACGCTTCCTTTATTTGTTGACAAAATATTCAAAGGTACACCGATGTACTACATGACGCTTCCTTTATTTGTTGACAAAATATTCAAAGGTACACCGATGTACAACATGACTCTTCCTTTTCTTGTTAAAAAAATATTCAAAGGTACGCGGATGTGCAACATGACGCTTCCTTTTCTTGTTTAAAAAATATTCAAAGGTACGCGGATGTGCAACAGGGCTTTTTATTTCCGCTTTATACAGCGACTGGGTGGCAGGGTAATTCAAAGCGCGCGCTTTTGAGCTTTTGAGCGCTGACTTTTTGACCGCCTCTGCGCTTTATTTAAGCGCAGTTTTTTGCAACCCCTTGTGGGCGCAGCAAGCAATTTTTGCGCTTGTTGCACTACAAAGCGCTTTTTTTTGTTTTCAAGTGCGCTAAAGCGCTGGCCAATTTGACCATTTGAACTTTGACCATTTGAAATTTGACCATTTGCCAATTTGGCCATTTGAAGTACCCTGCTGGTTGGAACAAACCGGTCAGTTCTCCGGTATTGGGGGTTTTCCTGGTCGGTTTACCGGAGCTCAAAAATCTGAGTTCCGTTTTCGCAGCAACTTTCTGAGAAGCCTGTCCGGTTTGCACCGACCAGTTCTGAGCACGAGTTCCGGCTAGACCGACCGAAAGTCGGTCTCGAGTTCCGGTGTCCGACTCAGCTTAGTAGCTGACTAAGCTGAGTAGCTGTGTAGCTGACATAGTAACTCGAGCCTAGCAGCTTATCAACAGTTGGAACTTCATCTTCCTCAACTTCCCAACATTCAAACACCTGCCCTTCGAGAAGATGAAGACGGAACCCCTTTCTCCCACAGTAACCACCAATTCCCTCAGGGCTCAATTTGACAGCGAAATTTGAACTGAAAGCTGTGGTATTTAATCGACTGCTCAGCAATTCGTTCATTTGAGCATCTGCTCGACTGCCCCCCCTTCGCTCTTTTCCTAGAGTCCTTGACTGGCTCGTCGCGTCTGTTGAAGCGACAAAAAGTGCCGTTACCCCGCAACAGCTCCTCCTCGCCCTCGTCATTGAGTCGTTGACTGGCTCTTCGCCTTTGTTGGAGCTTCTTCTCCCCTCCTCCTCTTCCTCTCCTCCTCCTCCTCCTCCCCCTCATCCTGCTCCCTCCTCCCCCTCATCCTGCTTCCCCCCGTTGTTAGGCACATGGGTTTTACAGCCTAGTGCGACCTATATCAGTCGATCAATGATGAGTGCAATTTGTGGCCTGCTGGCCTAATTAAATTGATCGCAGGTGACCCAGGAGCTCAGCTTTACTTCAAATGGGGCCGTTGTTAGGCACATGGGTTTTAGAGAATAGTGCGACCTATATCAATCGATCAATGTTGAGTGCAATTTATGGCCTGATGGCCTAATTAACTTGATCGCAGGTGACCCAGGAGCTCAGCTCTACATCAAATGTTGTAGGGTTTGCAGGCTCCAAGTTCTAGAATGTCATATCTTGCAATGAATGATGATTCCAATCTGCTATGTGTCTTATATTTAAAGCAGAACCCAAATACGAAAAATTGTAACACAGAGGCCCCAAAATGACCACTAAAAGTGTACCGGAAGTTTTAAAACCATAAGTGCGGCCGGAAAGGGAAAAAAAGAAGAAAAACAAAAAAAAGTGCGGTTTAAAAAAATGGCCCAAAACGTGTACCGGAGCTATAAAATCAGAGTTCCTTTCTCACAGCAATTTCCAGGGAGGCCATTGTCCTACCCTGTATAGCGATCGCTAGTTTTGACCCCGATTTAGCGAAATCATCGCTATAAAAAGTAAACTTTGTTTCTTTCTTTTTGCCCTAATTGACCCCCAAAAGCTATAAAAGGCTATAGAAGCTATAAAAGGTACTTAACCATTAAGCTAGAAAAAAAACGCTTTCAGATTTGAAAAAAAGTCCTGATGTACAACATGACGCTTCTTTTACCGGTTCTTCTATAAATGGTATAGGCCTTTTCCATGCCAAATCAAGGGTACATATTTTTTAGTGCACGCTACCAGTGTAATGCTCGCTGTGCATAATATATCGTAAAATATCATATGATAGATTGCACTACCGTATGCTCCTGAAGTATTGGCAAGATTAAGTATTGGCAAATGTCATTTTACCCCTAAAATTGGGTCTCAGAAAAGCATGGCAAGACTAACTTGGCAAAGGGGTCTATGGCTGTGACTGACTCAAGTTCAGACCTAAAATCCAGTTGGCAAAGGGGTCTATGGCTGTGACTGACTCAAGTTCAGACCTAAAATCCAGTTGGCAAAGTTTGTTTTTGCTTACATGTCATTGTTACGTTTCCTTGCTACATGTTATTGTTACATTTCCTTGTTACATGTTATTGTTACGTTTCCTTGTTACATGTTATTGTTACGTATCCTTGTTACATGTTATTGTTACGTTTCCTTGTTACATGTTCACCAAGTAGTCTGCCCAAGCTGTAAAAACATGTAGCAATTCAAAATCAGGAACATTTAACTTGCTAGGACATAGTAGACAGCTCGGTGCATGGCTCCAGCCAGCCAAAGTGCTGGAGCCATATACAATAAAGAAAACTATAGACTGTCATGAGGGAATGGGAATCTTGGACCCTTTTTTCTTAAGAGCTAAGTGTTATTTTTCCAGCACACCGGGAATTGCATATGTGCCCATATGGTCCATGAGAGAGGTTAACAAATTCAAACCGGGGCAAACTGCTAAGTACCATGGTAACCGTAACTTGGCAAAAGCCAACCACTTGGAGAGGTCTCAAGCCGAATCCCTAATCCGGTTCGGCAAAAGGTCATTTGCCAAACCGTTTACCAATACCTAAGGCACGTACGGTATAATCTTGGAACTAAGACATATATATGGTTTCCCCTTTTCCTGTCCCACGTGCTGATGTTGCCACCCACATCCATCGTCACGCATCTGAAATCAGTTTCATTGACCTCTTCTACCAAGGATAGACTCTAAATTTGGAGCAGGCCACCCATCCACCCACACCCTCACCCACACCCTCACACTCACCATACCCTCACCATACCTCCACCCTCACTCTCTCCACACCTTGACCCTCACCCTCACCTAACCAACCACACCCAAACCCTCACCATACCCTCACCCTAACCCACACCCAACCTACCTGACTCATCCCTACACAGGTATCCCCTTGTCCTATCCCAAGCATCAATGTTGCCACCCACATCCATCCTTACTTGTGACTTCAATGATGTTGACCTCTTCTACCCACTTTGGTGGAGGCTACAGCTAGTCG
This sequence comes from Microglena sp. YARC, assembly GCA_022414725.1. Lineage (NCBI taxonomy): Eukaryota > Viridiplantae > Chlorophyta > Chlorophyceae > Chlamydomonadales > Chlamydomonadaceae > Microglena > Microglena sp. YARC. The sequence goes on along the minus strand of JAJSRW010001581.1, from coordinate 19,140 downwards.
ATGATTGATGCCCCCCCCACCCCACCCCCCCCCCACACACACACACCACCACCACCACCCACCCACCCTCACCCACCCTCCCTCACCCAACCTAACTGAATCATTCCAACACAGGTCTCAGCTCCTCCTGTCCCAAGCGCTGATGTTGCCACCCGCACCCATCCTTACTTATCTGTCTTCAGCGAGGAAGACCTCTTTTACGGAAATCCATCAAATGATCCCAAGGTGGCGGAGGCCGTGATAGCCTACAAGCGCCTGCCCATCAGTTTGTCCGCTGCCTCCCATTCATCCAACAGTGTTGATGCTATGTACGATGTATCATGCTATGGACTATAAACCAGATGTTCTGTGAATCAGACAATCCCAAGGTGGCGGAGGCCATCACAGAATCCTACAAGAGCAGGTCGAATCCCATCCTGTCATCCAGCAGCGTTGATGCTATGCGCAATTTATCATGCTGTGGACTAAAGGCCCGCTGTTCTATGAATCAGATCATCCCATCCACTCATCCAGCAGAGTTGATCCTATGTACAATGTATCATGCTATGGACTATGAGCCCGCTGTTCTATGAATCAGACAATCCCAAGGTGGCGAAGGCCATCACAGAATCCTACAAGGGCAGGTCGAATCCCATATTGTCATAAAAAAACGTTGATGCTATGCACGATGTATCATGCTATGGACTATATATGCGTCCTAAGCCCCCTGACCCCTACCCCTTGATGCCCTCATGGCATCTTCGCCGGTTTGTTTCGGGAGACCCACCTCCTAGGGTGAAAGTCTTTTCAAATAAAAAAAATCTTAACAGAGGCAGGGCAACTTGAACTTTGTTCCTCTTGAAACTCCCATACAAAGACCGTTATGCGGTAGTACCCTAAAAAAATGCTGCAGGAACTCGGGTTGATACTCACAGTGGCATTGAGACTCACAGTGATAATGAGACTCACTGTGACATTGATACTCAAAGTGACATTATTGAGACTCACAGTTACATTGAGACTCACAGTGGCATTAATCGATTTTGAGACACACAGTTGCATTAAAAAGAATCATAGTTCTCCTATATATTAATATGGATTTATTTCATGTATTTTGCATGTGGGGGTGTATGTTATTTATTATTTTGAGGCTTAGAGGGGCCAAAATTGCTTCATACACATAGTCCCACACAATTTCCCCTTATGGGTCGCATATGTGTCTCATAATGTTCACAATTGTCCATGAACTTACTTTCTACTTGGTATGGACTATGGACTCAACTACCATGCATACACAATAGTACCCCCCCTCGGAGAACCGAAGGTGAATATGTGGGCAGCCCGAAGGCTAAATAAGTTGTGTTTTGTAATCCTCTTAATCCCCGAAATTCTTGTGTACAAAGAATACCAAGGATTGGTGTGGATGTTATAGTACGACTAATACGTCGTCTCTAGATTGGCATAGAGCGCCCATGCAGGTCGTCTGAGTCCCTACTAGGCTATCTACCTGCTGCTGCCCTGTGCCGTTGCCGGCTATGGCCACGTGCCCGGCTATGCAAGTACTTTCTGTACTGCCGCCATCTCTCCTTCATTAGCACGATACGGTGGAGACTAATCTATCTCCATCTATATTTTGTAAAGAACATAGACTGAACCTTCGAGTATCTGCAGTCTCCCGCTCCATATATTATAGAAGTAAAGTACAGCGAGGGACGCTTTGTAAAACGCCTAGGACATTTGATACAAGGACAAGGATAAGAATCGCACCATTATATTACTATCCCATTTGCGAAGATGATCCAATTATAATGTACAACGAATTCAGGGCCCCCGTCGGTAAAACGGTAAAAGGTTTGTTTGGAGTTTAGTTCATTAGTGTTTTTTCGTGTCAGCCCTACATGTCACAGTTGGGCAAGTCCCTTGAGCCTCTTGGGCCTACCCCTGGGGCCCTGGGCTGTAACAACACACAAAGACGTTATTTATTCTTGACCCGAGGAGCAAAATCTCTTGACCCGAGTTGTTTAGGGGGTCTTCATAATCTACGTTTCATACTTGCACAAGCCTAGCTCTATGTGAATCGTAGTGTTTCGTAAACCAGGTTGTTTAGGGGTTCTTCATAATCTAAGTTTCATATGTGAATCGTAATGCTTCGTGCAACCCTCTTCCCGACCCAAGAAGGTAAATCTCTTGATCAGGGTTGTTCAGGGCTTCTTCGGAATACACGTTTCATAAGTAAACATTGGGAATCGTAACGTTTTGACCGGAGTCATAACTAGTAAACCTTGTGAATCGTAACGTTTCGCCAGGGGTTATAACTTTGGTGAACCCAGACTTTCGAGGATTGGATTGTATGGATTGAATTGTTACATGGTTCTTCAGCCGACTCTGGGCATACTAAGAGGATTCGGCAGTGGAAATACTTGTCTACTTGGGATTTTGCGGGGAAATTGAAAATTGAACAGTAGTACGAGCTGCTGAGATTGAAGGAACTCTCCCATTTGCATGTACCGTACATTGTGGAGAATGGCTACTATGTTGGGCTCATTTGGTTTCCCAGACCGCAACTGCGCCCGAGCTTGGAAATCCAGAGGGGAGAGGGGGGGAAGGGGGGAAGTGGGGAGGAGGAGAAGGAGAGGTGGAGCTTTAACAAACGCGACGAGCCAGTCAAAGACTGAAGGACGAGGTTGAGGAAGAGCAGCTGCGAGGGGCTGCGGGGGGATATCGACACCACTTGTCGCTTTAACAAACGCGACGAGCCAGTGAAGGATTCAAGGATGGTGTGCAGACTTCACAAAACCAGCCCTTACAGTTCAAATGTTGGTGCCGAATTGAGCCTTAAGGGAAACCGAGTTCTCAAAGGGAAGCAAGTGCTTCAATCTTCCTCTTCCTCGAAGGGCAGGTATCGGAAGTCAAGGAATATGAAGTTCCAACTGTGCAACTGCTGGTCTCGAGTCACCATGTAATTATCAGAGAATCAGTCTCTGGTAATTTTGTAAGCAACCTCACTACCTGTGCACAGCTAAGCAACCGTTGCGACAGCCGCAGCCGATGACAACTCGGTTCAATGTGCAATGTCCATGATGGAAGGATTAAGTTATAAAAGGGTATTACTGAAGTAGTGGCAACCGTTTCGACTCCGGATGAAAGGAATATCCGCGGATACGACGGGTTTTTTGGGTAATTTGACGACGAGATATGCTTATTAGTACGCCCGTAGATGTCGCAGTCCAGGGGTATACAGGTATAGGCGGTACATCCGCTATGCAGCAACCCCATGCATGATCCCAGGTCATGTCTTTTCGGCAGTTATTACTTGGAACAACTTGTTAGCAAAAACAAAAATCGGAAGACCTCAACTCGAAGCACCCAGCCATGTCAATCCTCCCTTCAGGTAAGTCCCCTCCGCTCCACGCTACCACGATCACCTGCTCTCCCGCCTCCCTCTGGCCCACGTACCCATGACTTGGATTTCAGTCCTTCAGTCCCCTGTCACTCGAAACCTTTTGCGCCACCTTCGCTTGCCTGTTGCCCGATCTACTGGCTTCTCGACCCACGGTCCGAACGCGCCCCCTGTCCCACGACCCCTTGTGCGCAACTTCCCCCTGTCCCTCGCCCCCTTGTGCGTAACGTTCCCTATCCCTCACTGCTAATCTGGGGTGTCTACAGCTGGGTTTATAGCACCACTTATTTGGCTTGTGAGGGTGTTGCATGGGTGGGAGGGGTGCCTCAGGGGTGCAGGAAAGGGTGCCGAAGACCCCCTAAATTTACAGTGCAGTCTAGGCCTCGACACCTTGTGCTCACCTTTCCCCTACGTTTACCTACCTACCTCGACCCCTTGTTCGTAACGTTCCCCTGTGCGGAGCGAAGTAAGCCTAATGAACGACCGGATAAGATACGCCATGTGGTATCTCTGGCCGCATGTTTGGTGGAGGGAGGGAATGAGGTAGTGGAGGAGGACTGGAGGACGTATCTGATGTGTCGTGCAGCCGACTCGTGCTAGACTCATTATACCTGGCTACTACAGACTGCCAGACTCTCCTAGTGGCTACTACAGACTCTACATATGGCTACTGCAGTCCGTGCTCGTGTCTCGGTCGAGCTTAGGTCGTATCGTCAGGGGGAAATAATGGTTACGGACGAGCGAGCGAGATGAGGTGAGGAGAAAAGAGAAATGAGCAAATGACCCACACCCACACCCCACTCTCCCTTGCAGGCTTCTATGCTCTTGCGTCGCTGTCGGCAGACAATAGCATCCTGAAAGGAACATCCATTGATTTCAAGTCGGAGTTGGATGCTTTCGCTTTCCATCGGTACGATTGTTGTGTGCGAGTTTTGCTCAGGGTGGGACAGGCCAGTCGGGTCTCCAGGGGTTTCCAAGAATCCTGAAAATACCCAACCGAAAACAAAAGAGCCGTCAGTCCGCGGTCCGCCCGCAGTTAATTGTACACTACTCTGAACTTGACCCGACGAGTCCGAACACCGAATTGCGGGCGACCCGCACACAACTCCTAGCGCGTGTCGCAAGCGACACGGAAATCGGTTTAGCTGTCGCGGGCAGGTTAGGGGGCGAAAGGGCAAGTAGGGCTAGGATATTCAAAGGGCGAAGTAAGTAGCTAGTAGCTACCACCCGAGCATTCCGTAGCGGAATAGCTACAAAACATTGGACATCTTTTGCCTAAGATCTTGGCCACTGCGATGCCGATAACTCTGGTCATGCACACGCCAACTTTGAGCAAAATGTTTGGGCGCGGAGGTGGCCAGAGTCCTTCAATTGCGAAGCCAGCAAGACAGACAGCCAGACAGACAGACACCATTGGAACTGTAGGCTTCAGCCCCGAGACCCTGGGGCGTCCTAGGGGAGCTATATCGAAAAATCTCGGATCTGGAACCAGATCTGGGGGGCACATGCTGACGCCCGCTATTGCACGCTAGTGCGCAAGGTTTTGGAGCCCAACCGCGTGATCGAAGCAATTTTTTAAAACCCCACTGGGCGCAGCTCGCATATTTTCGAGTTCAGTTGAGTTGAGAGCGCAACCCAAAAGGAGGCAGTCATACCTATGAAGCCGCCCAAAATGACTCAATGTTGTACCCTGATATTAACTAACCTTGCTTTGCTTTATGCCATGTAAATTCTTGAGCCTGGCTAGAAAAATGGACTGCCAAAATGAGACAAAGGAGGCAGTCGCACCTATGAAGCCGCAAAAAATGACCCAATGTTGTACCCTGATCATTGCCAACCTTGCTTTGCTTTCCTGTCATATAGATTCTCAAGCCCTGTCCAGGTGGACTGCCAAAATGAGAAAAGGAGGCATTCGCACCTTCGAAGCCGCCCAAAATGAACCAATGTTGTACCCTGATCATTACCAACCCTCCATGGCTTTCCTGTCATGTACATTCTCAAGCCCTGTCCAGATGGACTGCCAAAAAGAGAAAAGGAGGCAGTCGCACCTTTGAAGCCGCCAAAAATGACCCAATGTTGTACCCTGATCATTACCAACCTTCCATTGCTTTCCTGTCGTGTACATTCTCAAGCCCTGGTCAGATGGACTGCCAAAATGAGAAAAGGAGGCAGTCGCACCTTTGAAGTCGCCCAAAATGACCCAATGTTGTACCCTGATCATTACCAACCTTCCATTGCTTTCCTGTCGTGTACATTCTCAAGCCCTGGTCAGATGGACTGCCAAAATGAGAAAAGGAGGCAGTCACACCTTTGAAGCCGCCCAAAATGACCCAATAGTGTACCCTGATCTTGACTAACCTTGCTTTGCTTTCCTTTCATGTCATATAGATTCTCAAGCCCTGTCCAGATGGACTGTCAAAACGAGAAATACATCACATTTGATCCGAGGTGGAGCACAGGCCGGTTGACTAACCGTTTTCCCAAGGTATGTGTTGATTGGGTGGGTGGGGTTAGGGGTGGGTGGGTGTGTTTTTCCAAGGTATGTGTTGATTGGGTGCGTGGGTCGGGGTGGGGGGGGAATAAAGCTTGATTATGTGGGTGAGGTGGTGGGTGGGTGGGTGAGGGGGGATAAAGCTTGATTACGTGGGTGGTGGTGTGTGTGGTGGGGGTGGGGTGGGGAAGGGGGGATAAAGCTTGATTACGTGGGTGGTGGTGTGTTTGGTGGGGGTGGGGTGGGGAAGGGGGGATAAAGCTTGATTACGTGGGTGGTGGTGTGTGTGGTGGGGGTGGGGTGGGGAAGGGGGGATAAAGCTTGATTATGTGGGTGTGGTGGGAGTGGGGTGGGTGAGGGGGGATAAAGCTTGCTTACGTGTGTATGGTGGGGGTGTGGTGGGGGAGGGGGGATAAAGCTTGATTGCGTGGGTGTGGTGTGATAAAGCTTGGCTTGGCTTGCGTCACGCGCCCTGACTTGATGATCATGCCTTCAGAAGAGAGTGATCACTGCGACACTCTTTTCAATGCAAGGCTTGGATGATAACACCATCGGCCCTGACTTGAAGACCAAGCCTAAACAACATAGTGATTACTTTTCTCTTGACACTCCATCCCATGCAGGTATTTGATGATAGCACCATGGGCCCTGACTTGAAGACCATGCCTTCAAAGGATAGTGATCACTTTTCTCTTGACACTCCATCCCATGCAGGTCTTTGATGATAGCACCATGAGCCCTTACTTGAAGACCATGCCTTCAAAGGATAGTGATCACTTTTCTCTTGACACTCCATCCCATGCAGGTATTTGATGATCACTCTATTGGCCCTGACTTGAAGACCATGCCTAAACAAGATAGTGATTACTTTTCTCTTGACACTCCATCCCATGCAGGTATTTGATGATAGCACCATGGGCCCTGACTTGAAGACCATGCATAAACAAGATAGTGATTACTTTTCTCTTGACACTCCATCCCATGCAGGTCTTCGATGATCACACCATGGGCCCTGACTTGAAGACCATGCCTAAACAAGATAGTGATTACTGTTCTCTTGACACTCCATCCCATGCAGGTCTTCGATGATCACACCATGGGCCCTGACTTGAAGACCATGCCTAAACAAGATAGTGATTACTTTTCTCTTGACACTCCATCCCATGCAGGTATTTGATGATCACACCATGGGCCCTGACTTGAAGACCATGCCTAAACAAGATAGTGATTACTTTTCTCTTGACACTCCATCCCATGCAGGTCTTCGATGATCACACCATGGGCCCTGACTTGAAGACCATGCCTAAACAAGATAGTGATTACTGTTCTCTTGACACTCCATCCCATGCAGGTCTTCGATGATCACACCATGGGCCCTGACTTGAAGACCATGCCTAAACAAGATAGTGATTACTGTTCTCTTGACACTCCATCCCATGCAGGTATTTGATGATCACACCATGGGTCCTGACTTGAAGCTCGTGCCAATAGAGGATAGTGATGTCTTCGACACTCTTTCCGATTCTGATCTGAATATCAGTCACAAGGGCATTCATCCGCTGGATTCTGGTCTGATTCACGAGGGCAAAGATCAGGTGGATGCGCAGTCCAAGGTTTCAGACCCGACACAAGATCCAATCATTCACGAGGGCAATGATGAGGTGGATGCGCAGTCCAAGGTTTCAGACCCGACAATAGATCCAAAGGTACGCGGATACACAACATGATGCTTCCTTCATTTTTTGACAATACATCCAAAGGTACGCCGATGTACAACATGACACTTCCTTAAAAATGTGACAAAAGATTTTAACGTACGCCGATGTACAACATGGAGCTTCCTTTATTTTTTGACATAATATTCGAAGGTACGCCGATGCTCAACTAAATGCTTCCTTCATTTTTTTACAATAGATCCAAAGGTACGCCGACGTACAACATGATGCTTCCTTTAAAATTTGACGAAAGATCCAAAGGGACGCTGATGTACAACATGATGCTCCCTTTAGTTTTGACAAAATATTCGAAGGTACGCCGATGCATAGCCTGATGCTTTCTTTACCCGTTCTTCTGTAAACGGTCTAGGCCTTCTCCAAGCCAAATGAAGGGTTCATGGCTACTATAGACCCTACTCCTACAATGGTCGTGTCTCGGTCAAGCATAGGTCGTTTCGTCAGGACAAAAACTGATGGTCACAAATGAGCGAGAGAGATGAGTTGTGGAGTGAAGGGAGATATGTAAATGACCCCCACACCCACACCCACACTCCACTCTCGTTTTTTTCAATTATAAAATTTGTTTTTCTAGCTCTATGGTTTTAGGCCTCCTCCAGGGACATTGTTGAAGTACCGTTAATACCGTCATTGGCTTTTTATATCTTTTTAGGGCCGTTTAGGGGGGGGGGGGGGGGAGGGGGGGGGGGGGGGGGGGGGGGGGGGGGGGGGGGGGGGGGGGGGGGGGCTTTTTTTGTACATTTGTATACCTGTGTATACCGATAATTTTGACAACACGGGGTCAAAAGTAGCGATCGCTATATATATAGCGGAAAAAAAAGCCTTGCCTACTCTCCCTTGCAGGCTTCTATGCACTTGCATCGCCGTCAGCAAGCAATAACATCCAGGTCAAATGAAGAGTACATGTTTGAGTGGACGTGGCCATCCTAATGCTTGCCGTACATGATATCATACAATATATCGTACAATATCACATGATAGATTTCACTACAAATCTTGGAACCAATATATATATATATATATATATATATACATACACACACACGTCACACCCCATATTATGCATATACAAACATACGTGTATGCAACATGCATATTTTGAGCTGTTAGTGCTGCATCTGCGATTTGTATCCATATATCCATCCATCTTTCGATCTGTCTACATAAAAAGTAATGATAGCGCCTGGTGGGGCGTGGTATTAAGGAAACAAGTCGTACGCGGGCGGAGAACGGTCTACCACCTCGACTGGACAAGCTACCATCGCGGTTGACAACGAGCTGCAACGCTCAGGGTGACCATTGGGAGAATCGAACCCCCGAGCCTGCTTCCTTTGAACCATTTGGTTCGAGTGTACACGTTTGAGTGTACACGTTTGAGTGTACACATTTGAGTGTACACGTTTGAGTGTACACGTTTGAGTGTACACATTTGAGTGTACACGTTTGAGTGTACACATTTGAGTGTACACGTTTGAGTGTACACGTTTGAGTGTACACGTTTGAGTGTACACGTTTGAGTGTACACATTTGAGTGTACACGTTTGAGTGTACACGTTTGAGTGTACACATTTGAGTGTACACATTTGAGTGTACACGTTTGAGTGTACACGTTTGAGTGTTTTGAGTGTACACGTTTGAGTGTACACGTTTGAGTGTACACGTTTGAGTGTACACGTTTGAGTGTACACGTTTGAGTGTACACGTTTGAGTGTACACGTTTGAGTGTACACGTTTGAGTGTACACGTTTGAGTGTACACGTTTTGAGTGTACACGTTTGAGTGTACACGTACACTGCGTATGTATGTATGGTGCCTGCACGCCAAACAAAGCAATAGTGTTGTGTCTGTTGATATTGCTGGGCTGACCACCTCCCTCCAACATAACTCTAAGTCTCTCTGCACATCGGTGTATGTTTCCTACAGAGGGCACCAATTAGGCTAAAGAGTCACCAAACAAATCAGCCCTCAGCTGAAAAACAGGAAGTATCTTTGGGTGTGAAATTACGTGTACCACTGCACCAATCGTATCACTGAAACAGGCTATTTCTCTACAGACTATTCAGCCCCTTTCAGCGAATCAATTGGTCTAATGGTACACTAAGTCGCTTTGAGGACGTAGAGTCGGGGGTTCGATTCCCCCTACGGTCGCTCTAAGCATTGCATTGTGATGCTGACCTCTTCTTGAAGGGTATGATATCAAGTTGGTAGAGGCCGTTCACCCTCACCCACACCCACCCACACCCTCGCCCAACCTACCTGATATCATGCTAACACAGGTCTCTGCTCCTCCTGTCCCAAGCACTGCACATGTTGCCACCCGCACCCAACCTCACTTATCCGACTTCGGTGATGCTGACCTCTTCTTGATGGTATGATATCAAGTTGGCGGAGGGCCATTTACCCACCCGCACCCAACACCACCCACACCCTGACCCCCCACCTACCTGACTCAACCCACCGCAGGTCTCTGCTCCTCCTGTCCCACGCACTGATGTTGCCACCCGCACCCATCCTTACCCATCCGACTTCAGTAATGCTGACCTCTTCTTTAAGGGTATGACATCAAGTTGGCGGAGGCCATTCACCCACCTAAACTTCACCCACCACCTCACCCAACCTACCTGACTCATACCAACACTGGTCTCTGATCCTCCTGTCCCAAGCGCTGATGTTGCCACCTGCACCCATCCTTACTCATCCGACTTCTGTGATGCTGACCTCTTCTTGAAGGGTATGATATCAAGGTGGTGGAGGCCATTCACCCACACCCACCCTCACCCACAACCTCACCCAGCTTACCTGACTCATACCAACGCAGGTCTCTAATCCTCCTGTCCCAAGCGCTGATGTTGCCACCCGCACCCATCCTTACCCATCCGATTTCAGTTATGCTGACCTCTTCTTTAAGGGTTTGATATCAAGTTGGCGATGGCCATTTACCCACCCTCACCCACACCCACCCACACCTACCTGACTCAACCCACCGCAGGTCTCTGCTCCTCCTGTCCCACGCACTGATGTTGCCACCCGCACCCAACCTCACTTATCCGACTTCGGTGATGCTGACCTCTTTTTGAAGGGTATGATATCAAGTTGTTGGATGCCACCCACCCACCTAACCTTCACCCACCCACCCACACCCAACCTACCTGACTCATACCAAAGCAACACTGGTCTCTGATCCTCCTGTCCCACGCACTGATGTTGCCACCCGCACCCATCCTTCCCCATCCGATTTCAGCGATGCTGACCTCTTCTTTAAGGGTTTGATATCAAGGTGGTGGAGGCCATTCACCCACCCTCACCCACACCCTCACCCAACCAACCTGACTCATCCCAACACAGGTCTCTGATCCTCCTGTCCCAAGCACTGCACATTTTGCCGCCCGCACCCATCCTCACTTTATCCGACTTCTGTGAATGCTGACTCTCTTTTTGAAGGGCATGATATCAAGTTGTTGGATGCCACCCACCCACCTAACCTTTCACACCACCCACCACACCCAACCTACCTGACTCATACCAAAGCAACACTGGTCTCTGATCCTCCTGTCCACGCACTGATGTTGCCACCCGCAACCCATTCCTTCCCCATCCGACTTCAGTGATGCTGACCTCTTCTTTAAGGATATGATATTCAAAGTTGGCGGAGGCCATTTACCCACCCTCACCCACACTTACCCTCACCCACAACCTCACCCAACTTACCTGACTCATCCCAGCACAGGTCTCTGATCCTCCTGTCCCAAGCACTGCACATGTTGCCACCCGCACCCATCCTTCACCATCCGACTTCAGTGATGCTGACCTCTTCTTTAAGGGTGTGATATCAAGTTGTTGGAGGCGATTCACCCACCCTCACCACACTCTCACCAACCACCCACCACACCCTGACCCCACCTACCTGACTCAACCCAACGCAGGTCTCTGCTCCTACTGTCCCAATCGCTGATGTTGCCGGCCGCACCCATCCTTACTTATCCGTCTTCAGCGAGGAAGACAGCTTTTACGGAAATCCATCAGATGATCCCAAGGAGGCTGCAGAGGCCATCATGGAAGCCTACAAAATCCATCCTCGCATGTCGCCAGACGCCAGCAGAGCCAACAGCATTGATGTTGCTATGTATGATTTAGCCTCCTACGGTCTATGAGCCCCCTGTTTTACGCATCAGATGATCCCAAGGTGGCCGAGGTTGACATAGAATCCTACAAGAGCAGGTCCCTCCCCCCCCCACCCACCCACCCAATCAGCCAACAGCATTGATGTTGCTATGTATGATTTAGCATCCTACGGTCTATGAGCCCCCCCTGTTCTCCGAGTCAGATGGTAACCAAGGTGCCCGCGGAGGCTGTCATGGAAGCCTGCAGAGCAGGTCCCCCCCCCCACACCCCCACTGCACCGCCATCCATCAAGCCAACAGCATTTATTTGCTACGTATGATTTTAGCATCCTACCAACTATGAGCCCCCTGTTCCATGCATCAGATAATAACAAGGTGGTGGCCCCACCCACCCATCCAACTGTTCTATGCATCAGATAATACCAAGGTGGTGGCTCCACCCACCCATCCAACTGTTCCATGCATCAGATAATACCAAGGTGGTGGCCCCACCTACCCATCCAACTGTTCCATGCATCAGATAATACAAAGGTGGTGGCCCCACCCACCCATCCAACTGTTCTATGCATCAGATAATACCAAGGTGGTGCGTGTTCGCCCCACCTACCCATCCAACTGTTCTGTGCATCAGATAATACCCAAGGTGGTGGCCCACCCACCCATCCAACTGTTCTATGCATCAGATAATACCAAGGTGGTGGCCCCACCCACCCATCCAACTGCTCTATGCATCAGATAATACCAAGGTGGTGGCCCCACCCACCCATCCAACTGTTCCATGCATCAGATAATACCAAGGTGGTGGCCCCACCTACCCATCCAACTGCTCTGTGCTGCATCAGATAAAATACCAAGGTGTGGCCCACCCACCCAGTCCGACTGTTCCATGCATCAGATAATACCAAGGTGGTGGCCCCACCCACCCATCCAACTGCTCTGTGCATCAGATAATACAAGGGTGCCCCACCCACCCATCCAACTGTTCTATGCATCAGTAATACCAAGTGTGGCCCCACCCCACCCATCCACTGTTTATGCATCAGATAATACAAGGTGGTGGCCCACTCACCATGCCGACTGCTTTTATGCATAGTAATTACAAAGTGGTGGCCCCCACCCACCTCCAACTGTTCTATGCATACAGATAATACAAGGTGGTGGCCCCACCCACCCACCAAACTGTTCTATGCATCAGATCAATACCAAGGTGGTGGCCCCCACCACCATCCAACTGTTCCATGCATCAGATAATACCAAGGTGGGTGGCCCCACCTACCCATCCAACTGCTCTGTGCATCAGAATAATTACCAGGTGGTGGCCCCACCCCACCCATCCAACTGTTCCATGCCATCAATAATACCAAGGTGGTGGCCGCCCACCTACCCATCCAACTGCTCTGTGCATCAGATAATACCAAGTGGTGTGCCCACCCACCCATCCAACTGTTCTATGCATCAGATAATACCAAGGTGGTGGCCCACCGACCATCGACTGTTCTATGCATCAGATAATACCAAGGTGGTGGCCACACCCACCCATCCAACTGTTCTATGCATCAGATAATACCAAGGTGTGCCCCACCCACCCATCCAACTGTTCTATGCATCAAGATAATACCAAGGTGCGTGGCCCCACCCACCCACCAACTGTTCTTATGCATCAGGATAATACCAAGGTGGTGGCCCCCACCTACCCATCCAACTGTTCTGTTATTGCATCAGATAATACCAAAGGTGTCTTGGCCCCACCCCACGCCATTCCACTGTTCTACTGCATGCAGATAATACCAAAGGTGGTGGCCCCACCCCCACGCATTCCAACTGTTCTATGCATCAGATAATACCATTAGGTGGTGCTCTCTCTGCCCCACCCACTCCATCCAACTGTTCCATGCATATCAGATTGAATACAAAGGATGGTGCCCCACCTACCCATCCAAACTGCTCTGTGCAATAGATAATACCAACGGTGGTCCGATGTTCCACCCACCCATCCGACTGTGCATCAGATTCCAATGCCATCATATGAAAGGTGGTGGCCCCACCACCCACGATCTGTTCTATGCATCAGATATACCAAGGTGGGTGGTTCTATGCATCAGATAATACCAAGGTGGTGGCCCCACCAACCCCACGCTACCCAATCCAACCTTGTGCATCAGATAATACAAGGTGGTGGCTCTGTCATCAGATAATTACCAAAAGCCCACCTAACATCCTACTGTGGCATGGGCCCCACCACACATCAACTGTTTCCTATGCTCAGATAATACAAGTGGTGGCCACCTACCCATCCCAATGCTCTGTGATCCAGATAATACCAAGGTGTGGCCCACCACATCCAACTGTTCCATGGCATCAGATAATACCAAGGTGGTGGCCACCTACCATCCAACTGTCTCTGTGATGTAGATAATACCAAGGTGGTGGCCAACCCCCTCCAACTGTTTATGCTCAGATAATTACAAGGGGTGCCCACCATACACCATACGATCTTGTTTATGCACAGAGATAATAACCAAGGTGGTTGGCACGCCGCCATCCAACTGTTTTTACATGCATCAGATAATACAAGGGGTGGCCCACCCACCATGCCAACTGTTCTATGCATCAGATAATTCCAGGTGGTGGCCCCACCATCAACTGTTCTTGCTCAATATACCAAGGTGGTGGACACCACACATGCAACTGTTCTATGTCAGATAATCAAGGTTGGTGGCCCACTACCCATCCACTGTTCCATGCATCAGATAATACAAGTTGGTGGCCCCACCTTTACCCATCCAACTGCTCTGGTGCATCAGAATATACCAAGGTGGTGGCCACCCACTCCATCAACTGTTCAATGCATCAGATAATACAAGGTGTGGCCCACCTACATTCCAACTGCTCTGTGCATTCAGATAACAATTGGCCCCACCACCATCCCCAACTGTTCTACTGCATAGATAATACAAGTGGTGGCCCAACCCACCCCATACCATGCCTAATCGGGATTGTTCTATGCATCAGATAATAAAAGGTGGTGGCCAAACCACCCATCAACTGTTCTATCATCAAGTAATCCCAAGGTGGTGGCCCCCCCACCCATCACTGTTCTATGTCATAGATAAAACAAGGTGGTGCTCACCCATGCCATCCAACTGTTCTACCTGCATCGATAATACAAGGTCGTCGGCACACTCCCATCACTGTTCTGTGAATCAGATTAATACCAAGGTGGTGGCCCCACGCCACTCCTCCAAACTGTTCTATGCATAAGATAACTCCAAGGTGGTGGCCCACCCCCATCCAACTGTTCTATGCATAGATAATACCAAGGTGGTGGCCCCCACCCATCCAACTGTTCAGTCATCAGATAATACCAAGTGGTGGCCCCACTACCATACCAATTGTGCTGTGCATCAGATATATACCAAGGTGGTGGCCCACCCACCCATCCGATTCTGTTCCATGCTCAGATAATACAAGGTGGTGGCCACCTACCCATCCAACTGCTTCTGTGCATCAGATAATACCAGGTGGTGCACCCCCACCCCACTCAACTGTTCTACCGCTCAGATTATACAAGTGGTGGCCCCACCATCGACTGTTCTATGCATCAGATAAATACCAAGGTGGTGGCCCACCACACCATCCAACTGTTCTATTCTGCATCAGATATACAAGGGTGGCCCACCCACCCATCCAACTGTTTCTATTGCATCAGATAATACAAGTGGTGGCCCCACTTACCATCCAACTGCTTGTGCATCAGATAATACCAAGTGGGGCCCCACCACACCCATCAACTGTTCATGCATCAGAAATATACAAGGTGGTGGCCCACCACCATCAACTGTTCTACATGCATCAGATAATACAAGGTGGTGGCCCACCCACCCATCCCTGTTTCATGCATAGATAATACCAAGGTGTGGCCCCCTAACCATCCAACCTGCTCTGTGCATCAGATAATACCAGGTGGTGGCCCACCTCACCATCAACTGTCATGCATCAGATAATACCAAGGTGGTGGCCCACCTACCCATACCAACTGCTCTGTGCATCAGAATATACAAGGTGGTGGCCCCCCACCATCAATGGTTTCTAGCATGGCATCAAGATAATTACCGAAGGTGGTGGCCCTACACTCCATCCGACTGTTCTAATAATGCATCAGATATCAAGTGGTGGCCACACCACACCCATCCCAATGTTTTAGTGCATAGTATAATCAAGGGGTGGCCCCACCCACCCATCCAACTGTTCATGCTCAGATAATACCAAGGTGGTGGCCCCACCACCATACAACTGTTCTATGCATCAGATAATACAAGGTGGTGGGGCCACCCACCATCCAACTGTTCTTGCCATAGATAATACAAGGTGGTGGCCACTACCCATAACCCAACTGTTCTGTGCATCAGATATACAAGGTGGTGGCCACCCACCCATTCAACTGTTCATGCATCAGATATGACAAGGTGGTGGCCCCACCTACCATCCAATGGTTCTGATTACATCAGATAATCCAAGGTGGTGGCCCACCTACCATAACTGTTTGTGATCAGATAATACCAAGGTGGTGGCCACTCACCATCAACTGTTCTATGCATCAGATAATACCTAAGGGTGGCCCCACCCACCATCCAACTGTTCTATGAATTCAGATATACCAAGTGTGGCACACATACAACTAGTTCCATGATCAGATAATACAGAGGTGGTGCCACCTACATCCAGACTGTTGTGCAATCAGATAAAATACAAGGGTGGGTGGCCACCACCCATCCAACTGTTTTCTATGCATCAGATAATACAAGGTGGTGGCCCACCACCATCCAATGTTCTAGCTGCATCAGATAATACAGGTGTGGCCCCACCACCCATCAACTGTTTCATGCATCCGATAATACAAGGTGGTGGCCCACTACACCATACAACTGTTTGTGCATCAGATATACCAAGGTGGTGGCCACTACCATCGACTCGTTACATTGCAGATATACCAAAGGTGGTGGCCCCACCTACCCATCCAAACTGTTCCATGCATCAGATATACCAGAGTGGTGGCCCCCAACCATCGGCCAATGTTCTATGCATCAGATAATACAAGGTGGTGGACCCACACCCATCTCCAAACTGTTTATGCATCAGATAATACCAAGGTGGTGGCCACACCCACAACCATCCCAACTGTTCTATGCATCAGATACTACCAAGGGTGGTGGGCCACCCACCATCCAACTGTTCTATGCCATAGCAGATAATACCAAGGTGGTGGCCCACCCACCCATCCAACTGTTCTTGCATCAGATAATACAAGGTGTGGCACCACCCACCCATCCAACTGTTTTATTGATCAGATAATACCAAGGTGGGTGGCCACCTACCATCAACTGTTCTGTGCATCAGAATAATCCAAGGTGGTGGCCCACCCACCATCCAAATGTTCATGCATCAGATAATACAAGGTGGTGGCCCACCTACCCTCCAACTGTTTGTACATCAGATAATACAAGGTGGTGGCCCACTACACATCCACTGTTCCTGTGCATCAGATAATACCAAGGTGGTGGCCCCCCCACCATCCAACTGTTCTATTGCATCAGATAATACCAAGGGTGGTGGCCCACCACCATCCAACAGTCATGCATCAGATAATACCAGGTGGTGGCCACACCCATCCAACTTGTCATGCATCAGATAATACCAAGGTGGTGGCCCCACTATCACCATCCACTGTTCTGTGCATCAGAATAATACCAAGGTGGTGCCCCACCCACCATCAACTGTTCTATGCATCAGATAATACCAAGGTGGTGGGCCCACCACCCATCAACGTTTCTATGTATCAGGATAATACCAAGGTGGTGGCCCCACCGCACCCATCTGTCAACTGTCCATGCATAAGATTAATACCAAGGTGGTGCGCGCCACTACCATACCAAACTGTTCTGGTGCATCAGACTAACCAGGTGTGGCCCCACCTACCATCGATGTTTCCACTCATCAGATAATACCAAGGTGGTGGCCCCACTACCCATCCACTGTTCATGCATCGATAATAACATAGGTGGTGCCACCACCATGCAACTGTTCTATGATCAGATAGAGAGGCGTGTGGCGACGCTGTGGTCTGATGCATCAGATAAACAAGTGGTGGCTCCCCCTCCATCCACTGTTCCTAATGCATCAGTAGATTACAAGGTGGTGGCCCCAACCTACCCATCGCACTGCTTTCCATGCATCAGATGGAATACCAACCCGGTGGTGGCCCACCTACCCATCCAAACTGTATCCTATGCATCAGATAATACCAAAGTGGTGGCCCCAACCCACCCATCAACTGTTCTATTGCATCACGATAAATACCAACCGTCGGTTATAAAGTGTGGCCCCCACCCACCCATTCCACTGTTCTATGCATCAGATAATACCAAGCGTGGGTGGCCGCCCCACCCCACCCAATCCAACTGTTCTATGTACATCAGTCAATTACCAAGTTGGTGGCCCCACCCACCCATCCAACTGTTCTATGCATCGATAATACCAAGCGTGAGTGCGCCCCACCCACCCATCCAACTGCTTCCATGCCCATTCAGAGAAAATTACCAAGGTGGTGCCCCACCTACCCAACCAACTGCTCTGTGCATCAGTAATACCAAGGTGGTGGCCCACCCACCCATCCAACTGTTCCATGCATCAAGATAATACCGAAGGTGGTGCGACCCCACCCTACCCATCCACACTTTGCTCTGTGCATTCAGATAATACCAAGGGTGGTGGCCCCACCCACACATCCAACGTGTTCTATGCATCAGATAATACCAACGGTGGTGGCCCCACCCACCCAATCCAACTGTTGCCATGCATCAGATAATACCAAGTGGTGGCCCCACCCACCCATCAACTGTTTATGCATCAGATAATACCAAGGTGGTGGATCCCACTACCCATCAACTGTTCTGTGCCAATCAGATAATACCAAGGTGGGTGATGCCCCACCCACCCATCAACTGTCCATGCATCAGATAATTACCAAATGGTTGTGGCCCACCCCACCCATCCAACTTTCTATGGCAATCAGATAATACAATGCGTGGTGGCCCACCCACCCATCCAACTGTTCCATGCATCAGATGAATACCAAGGTGGTGGCCCCACCCTACCCATCCAAGCTGGCTCTGGTGCATCAGGATAATACCAGTGGTGCGCCCCGACCCACCCATCCGACTGTTCCATGTCATCAGATTAATACCAAGGTGGTGCCCCACCTAACCATCCAACTGCTCTGTGCATCAGATTTAATACACAGGGTGGTGGCCCCACCCCACCATCCAACTGTTCTATGCATCCAGGATAATACCAAGGTGGTGGCCCACCACCCATCCAACTGCGCTATGCATCAGATAATACCAAGTGCGTGGCCCC
>JAJSRW010001315.1:0-25474 GCA_022414725.1 Microglena sp. YARC | reverse complement strand
CTGCCCAGAGAAATAGAAAAAAATCTACTAATCTTGCCCACCAGAAAAGGAAAAAAGGAAGCCACTAATGATTAGCTTTAAAAGAAAAAAAGTCTGCCCAGGAAAAAGATAAAAATCTGCCTAGGAAAAAGATAAAAGGAAGCACTAATGATAAGCTTTAAAAGAAAAACAGTCTGCCCAGGAAAAAGAAAAAAAATCTGCCTATGGAAAAAAAAAGGAAAAAAGACAGCACTAATTGATTAAGCTTAAAAGAAAAAAAGTCTAGCCCAGTGGAGAAAAGAAAAAAATCTGCCCAGGAAAAAAAAAAAGGAACACTAATTGATTAAGCTTTAAAGAAAAAGAAGTCTGCCAGGAAAAAAGAAAAAAAATTTTGCCCCAGGAAAAAGAAAAAAAAGCGAAGCACTAAATCTTGATTAAGGCTTTAAAAGAAAAAAAGCGGCTGCCCAGGAAAAAAGAAAAAAATCTGACCAGGAAAAAAGAAAAAGGAAGCACTGAATTGATTACAGCTTCAAAAAGAAAAAAGTTTTTTGCCCAGGAAAAAAGAAAAAAGTCTGCGCCAGGAAAAAGAAAAAAGGAACCCACTAATATTAAGCTTTAAAAAGAAAAAAGGCTGCCCAGGAAAAAGAAAAAAATCTGAGCCCCAGGAAAAGGAAAAAAGGATAGCACTAGATTGATTAAGCTTTAAAAGATAAAAGTCTGCCCAGGAAAAAAAAAAAAAATGCACAGGAATAAACAAAAGAAAGATAGCACAATTGATTAAGCTTTAAATAGAAAAAAGTCTGCCCAGGAGAAAGAAAAAAAATCTTGCCCAGAAAAAGAAAAAGAAGCACTAATTGATTTAAGCTTAAAGAAAAAAGTCTGCCCAGGAAAAGAAAAAAATCTGACCAGGGAAAAAAGAAAAAAAGGGAAAGCACTATTGAATAAAGCTTTAAAAAGATAAAAGTCTGCCAGGAAAAAGAAGAAAAATCTGCCCAGGAAAAAGAAAATATTTTAGCGAAGCACTAATTGATTAAGCTTTAAAAGAAAAAAAGTGCTGCCCAGGAAAAAGAAAAACATCTGCCCAGGAAAAATGAAAATAAAGGGAAGCACTAATTGATTAAGCCTTTAAAAGAAAAAAAGTCTGCCAGGAAAAAGAAAAAAAATCTCCCCAGGAAAAAGAAAAGAAGCACTAATTGATTAAGGCTTTAAAAGAAAAAGTTCTTAATCTTGCCCCAGGAAAAAGAAAAAAAATCTGACCCAGGAAAAAGAAAAAAGAAGCACTAATTGATATAAGCTTTAAAAGAAAAACAAGTCTGCCCAGGAAAAAGGAAAAAATCTGCCCAGGAAAAAGAAGAAAGAAAGAATAAAAGGAGAGCACTAATTGATTAAGCCTTTAAAAAGAAAAAAGTCTGCCCAGAACGAAAAAGAAAAAAAAATCCTGCCCAGGAAAAAGATAAAGGAAGCACCTAAACTGATTAAAGCTTTTTAAAAAAACAGTCTGCCCAGGAAAAGAAAAAAATCTGCACTAGGAAAAAGAAAAAGAAGCACTAATGATTAAGCTTAAAAGAAAAAAGTCATGCCCCCAGGAGAGACAAGAAAAAATCTTACCCAGGAAAAAGAAAAAAAAGGAACACTAATTGTTTTAAGTTCATAAGAAAAAAGTTTGGCCCAGGAAAAAGAAAAAAAATTCTGCCCCAGGAAAAGAAAAAAGAAGCACTAAATGATTAAGCTTTAAAAGCAAAAAAGTCTGCCCAGGAAAAAAAGAAAAAAATCTGCCCAGGAGAAAAAAGAAAAAAGGAAGCACTAATGATTTAAGCTTTAAAAGAAAAAAGTCTGCCGAGGAAATGAAAGAGAGAAAAAAAAAAAAAAAAAAAAAAAAAAAAAAATTCTGCCCAGGAAAAATGAGAAGAAAAAAAAAAGGGAGCATACTAATTGAATTAATTAAGCTTTAAAAAGAAAAAACACTGCCCAGGAAAAAGAAGAAAAATCTGCCCAGGGAAAAAGAAAAAAAGCGAAGCACTAATTGATTATTAAGCTTTGAAAAAGAAAAAAAGTCTGCCAGGAAAAAGAAAAAAAATTCCTGCCCAGGGAAAAGAAAAAAAGGAAGCACTAATGATTAAGGCCTTCAAAAGAAACAAGTGTTGCCCAGGAAAAGAAAATAAGAATTCTGCCCCAGGAAAAAAAGAAAAAAGACATAGCACTTAATGATTAAGCTTTAAAAGAAAAAGTCTCGCCCTAAGGAAAAAGAAAAAAAAATCTGCCCAGGAACAAAGAAAAAAGGAAGCAACTAATTGATTAAGCTTTAAAAGAAAAAAAGTCCTTGCCCATGAAAAAAGAAAAAAATCATGCCCCAGAAAAAGAAAAAAGGAGCACTAAGATTGATTAAGCTTTAAAAGAAAAAAGTAGCTGCCCAGGGAAAAGAAAAAAATCTGCCCCAGAAAAAAAGAAAAAAGGAAAGCACTAATTTTGGATTAAGCTTTAAAAGAAAAAGTCTGCCCAAAAAAGGAAAAAAATCTGCCCAGCGAAAAAATAAAAAAAGGAAGCACTAATTGATAAGCCTTTAAAAGAAAAAAGTGTCTGCCAGGAAAAAGAAAAATCTGCCCCAGGAAAAAGAAAAAAGGAAGCACTAATTGATTAAGCTTCTAAAAGGAAAAAAGTCCTTGCCCAGGAAAAAAGAAAAAAATCTGCCCAGGAAAAGAACAAAAGAAAGCACTAAGTTGATTTAAGCTTTTAAAAGAAAAAACGTCCTGCTCAGGAAAAAGAAAAACTGCCCAGAAAAAAGAAAAAAAGAAGCACTAATTGATTAAGCTTTATAAAAGGAAAAAGTCTGCCCAGGAAAAAGTAAAAAAATCTGCCCAGAAAAAGAAAAAAAGGAAGCACAATGAATTAAGCTTTAATAAGAAAAAAAGTCTGCCCAGGAGAAAAAAGAAAAAAATCTGACAGGAAAAAGAAAAAAAGGACCGCACTAATTGATTAAGCTCTTAAAAGATAAAAACTGTCTGCCAGGAAAAGAAAAAAATCTCCAGGAAAAAGAAAAAAGGATAGCCACAATTGATTAAGCTTTAAAAGAAAAAAGTCTGCCCAGGAAAAAAGAAAAAAATAAAAAAATCTGCCCAGGAAAAAGAAAAAAAGGTAAAGCACTAATTGATTAAGCTTTACAAAGAAAAAGTCTCCAGGGACAAAAGGAAAAAAATCTGCCCAGGAAAAAAGATAAAAGAAGCACTTACATTGATTAGCTTTAAAAGAAGAACAGTCTGCCCAGGAAAAAGAAAAAAATCTGCCTAGGAAAAAAAGAAAAAAAAGGAAGCACTTAATTGAATTAAGCTGTTTAAAAGAAAAAGTCTCCCAGGAGAAAGCAAAAAAATCTGCCCAGGAAAAAGACAAAAAGAAGCACTAATGAATTAAGCTTCAAAAGAAAAAAGCTTCTGCCCAGGAGGAAAACGAAAAATTCTGCCCGAGGAAAAGAAAAAAGGCAAGCACTAATTGATAAGCTTTAAAAGAAAAAGTCTGCCCAGGAAAGAAAAAATCTGCCCAGGAAAAAGGAAAAAAGAAGCCTAATTCGATTAGCTTTTAAAAAAAGAAAAAAAGTCTGCCCAGGAAAAATAAAGAAAAAAATCTGCCCAGAAAAAGAAAAAAAGGAAGCACTAATTGATTAAGCTGTTAAAAGAAAAAAGTCCTGCCCAGAAAAAGAAAAAAAATCTCCCAGGAAAATAAAAAAAGGAAGCACTAATTGATAAGCTTTAAAAGAAAAAAATCTGCCCAGGAAAAAGAAAAAAAATCTGCCAGGAAAAAGAAAAAAAAGGAAGCACTAAGATTAAGCTCAAAAAGAAAAAAGTTTGCCAGGAAAAAAGAAAAAATTCTGCCCAGAAAAAGAAAAAGGAAGCACTAATTGAGCTTAAGCTTAAAGAAAAAAGTTCTGCCCAGGAAAAAAGAAAAAAAATCTGCCCAGGAAAAAGAAAAAGGAAAGCACTGAATTTGATTAAGCTTTAAAAAGAAAAGTGCCTCTGCCCAGGAAAAAAAGAAAAATTCGCCCAGGAAAAAGAAAAAAGAAGCCACTAAATTATTAAGCTTAAGAAAAAAAAAGGACTTGCCCAGGAAAAAAGAAAAAAATCTGCCCAGGAAAAAAGAAAAAAGGAAGCACTAATTTGATTAAGCTTTAAAAGAAAAAAGCTAGCCCAGGAAAAACGGAAAAAATCTGCACCAGGAAAAAAAGAAAAAAGGAGCACTAATTGATTAAGCTTTAAAAGAAAAAAGTCTGCCCAGGAAAAAGAAAAAATCTGCCCAGGAAAAAAAAAAAGGAAGCACTAATTGATTAAGCTTTAAAAAGAAAAAAGTTCTGCCCAGGAAAAGAAAAAAATTTCTGCCCAGGAAAAAGAAAAAAGGGAAGCACAATGAATTATAGCTTTAAAAGAAAAAAGTCTCATGCCCAGCGGAAAAGATAAAAATCTTTGCCCAGGAAAAAAAAGAAAAAAAGAAGCACTAATGATTAAGCTTTAAAAGAAAAAAAGTCTCTGCTCAGGAGAAAAGGAAAAAAATCTTGCCCAGGAAGGAAATAGAAAAGAAGGAAGCACTAATTGAATTAAAGCTGTAAAAGAAAAAAGTCTGCCAGGCAAAAAGAAAAAAATTCCCCAGGAAAAAGAAAAAAGGAAGCACAATTGATTAAGCTTTAAAAGAAAAAAAGTCTTGGCCCAGGGAAAAAGAAATAAAATGATCTGACCAGGAAAAAGAAAAAAAAGGAAGCACTAATTGATTAAGCTTTAAAAGATAAAAAGTCTGCCCAGGAAAAAAAGAAAAAAAATCTCCCCAGGAAAAGAAAAAAGGAAGCCACAATTGAGTAAGCTTTAAAAAGAAACAAGTCTGCCCAGGAAAAAGAAAAAATCTGCCCAAGAAAAAGAAAAAAAGAAGCATAATTGTTTAAGCTTTAAAAGAAAAAAGGCTGCCCAGGAAAAAGAAAAAAAATCTGCCCAAGGAGAAAAAGGAAAAAAACAGATAGCACTAATTGATTAAGCTTTAAAAGAAAAAGTCTGCGCCAGGGCGAAAAAGAAAAAAATCTGCCCAGGAAAAAGAAAAAAGGACAGCACTAATTGATATAAGCTTAAAAGAAAAAGCTGCCCAGGGAAAAAGAAAAAAATTCTGCCCAGGAAAAAGAAAAAAAAGGAAGCACTAATTGATTAAGCCTTTAAAAGAAACAAGTCTGCCAAGGAAAAAGAAAAAATCTGCCCACGAAAAAAGAAAAAAAGGAAGCGACTAATGATTTAAGCTTTAAAAAAAAAGTCTGCCCAGGCAAAAAGAAAAAAATCTACGCCGCAGGAAAAAAAAAAGGAACACTAATTTGATTAAAGCTTTAAAAGGAAAAAAAGTGTCTGCCCAGAAAAAGGAAAAAAAATCTCCCAAGGAAAAAAGAAAAAAGGAAGCACTAATTGGATTAAGCTTAAAAGAAAAAAGGTTCTGCCCAGGAAAAGAAAAAAATCGTGCCCAGAAAAAGAAAAAAGGAAGCACTAATTGATTGAAGCTTAAAAAAGAAAAAAGTCTGCCCAGGAAAAAGAAAAAAACTCTGCCCATGGAAAAAGAAAAAAGGAGCACTAATGTGATAAGCTTTTAAAAGAAAAAAGTTCTGCCAGGAAAGAAGAAAAAAAGTCTGCCCAGGAAAAAAGAAAAAAGGAAGCGACTAATTGATTAAGCTTTAAAAGAAAAAGTCTGCCCAGGGGAAAAAAAAAAAAAAAATCTGCCCCAGGAAAAAGAAAATAAGGAAAGCACTATTTGAATAAGCTTTAAAGAGAAAAAACGTCTCCTCTGCCCAGAAAAAAGAAAAAAAATCTGCCCAGGGGGAAAAAGAGAGAAAAAAATAGGAAGCACTAATTGATTAGCTTTAAAAAGAAAAGTCTGCCCAGGGGCAAAAGAAAAAATCTGCCAGGTGGTTGGAAAAATGAAAAAAAGGAAGCACTTAATTGATTATTAGCTTTAAAAGAAAAAAGTCTCTGCCCAGGAAAAAGAAAAAGAAGTCTGCCAGGAAAAAGAAAAAAGAAGCACTAATTGATTTAAGCTTTAAAAGAGAAAAAAAGTCTGCCCAGGAAAAAGAAAAAATCTGCCAGGAAAAGAAAAAAAGGAAAAGCACTAATTGATTAAGCTTTAAAAGAAAAAAGGCTGCCCAAGAAAAGAAAAAAAAAAACCTGCCCAGAAAAAGAAAAAAGGAAGCACTTAATTGTATTAGCTTAAAAGAAAAAGTCTGCCCAGGAAAAAGAAAAAAATCTCCCAGGAAAAGAAAAAAGGAAGCACTAATTATTAAGCTTAAAAGAAAAATCTGCCCAGGGAAAAAGAAAAAAATCTGCCAAGGAAAAAGAAAAAAAGGAAGCACTAATTGATTAAGCTTTAAAAGAAAAAAGTCTGCCCAGGAAAAAAGAAAAAATCTGCCCAAGAAAAAGAAAAAAAGGAAGCACTAATTGTTTAAGCTTTAAAAGAAAAAAGGGCTGCCAGGAAAAAGAAAAAAATCTGCCCAGGAAAAAGAAAAAGGAAGCAACTAATTGATTAAAGCTTTAAAAGCAAAAAATCTCCCAGCGAAAAGAAAAAAATCGCCCAGGAAAAAGAAAAAAGAAGCACTAATTGATTAAGCTTTAAAAGCAAAAAAAGTTCTGGCCCAGGGGAAAAGAAAAAAATCTTGCCCAGAACAAAAAAAAAAAAGGAGGAAAGCACTAATTTGATTAAGCTTAAAAGAAACAAGTCTGCCAAGGGAAAAAGAAAAAAATCTCCCAGGAAAAGAAAAAAATGGAAGCACTAATTGGATTAAAGCTTTAAAAAGAAAAAGTCCTGCCCAGGAAAAAAGAAAAAAATCTGCCCAGAAAAAAAAAAAAGAGCACTAATTGATTAAGCTTTAAAAGAAAAAGTCTGCCCAGGAAAAAGAAAAAATCTGCCCAGGAAAAAGAAAAAAAACGAAGCACTAATTGATTAAGCTTTAAAAGAAAAAAGTCTGCCCCGAAAAAGAAAAAAACTGCCAGGAAAAGAAAAAGGATAGCACTAATGATTAAGCTTTAAAAGATAAAAGTCCTGCCAGGAAAAAGGAAAAAAATCCTGCCCAGGAAAAAGAAAAAAGGAAGCCACTTAATTGATTAAGCTTATAAAAGAAAAAAGTCTGCCCAGAGCGAAAAAGAAAAAGTCTTGCCCAGGAAAAAGCAAAAAAAGGAAGCACTAATTGATTAAGGCCTGTTTAAAAGAAAAAAGTCGCCGAGGAAAAAGAAAAAAATCTGCCCAGGGAAAAAGAAAAAAAGGAAGCACTAATTGATTAAGCTTTAAAAGAAAAAAAAAGTCTGCCAGAGAAAAAGAAAAAAAATCTGCCCAGGAAAAAGAAAGAAAAAAAAGAAAGCACTAATTGATTAAGCTGTTTTAAAAGAAAAGTCTGGCCCAGAAAAAGAAAAAATGCTGCCCCAAGAAAAAAGAAAAAAAGGACAGCACTAATTGATTAAGCTTATAAAAGAGGAAAAAAAGGCTGCCCCAGGGAAAAAGAAAAAAAATCTGCCAGGAAAAAGAAAAAGGAAGCACTAATGATTAAGGCGTTTAAAAGAAAAAAGTTCTCCCAGGAAAAAGAAAAAAAAATCCTTGCCCGCGAAAAAGGAAAAAAAGGAACACTTAATTGATTAAGCTTTAAAAATAAAAAAGTCTCCCAGGACAAAAAGAAGAAAAATCCTTGCCAGGAAAGAAGAAAAAAAACGGAAGCACTAAAATTGATAAGCTTCAAAAGAAACAAGGTCTGCCAAGGAAAAAGAAAAAAATCTGCCCAGGAAAAAAGAAAAAAGGAAGCACTTAATTGCATTAAGCTTTAAAAGAAAAAAGTCTGCCCAGGAAAAAGAAAAAAATCTGCCCAGGGAAAAGAAAAAAGGAAGCACTAATTGATTAAGCCTTTAAAAGCGAAAAAAGTCTCCAGGAAAAAGAAAAAAATCTGCCCAGGAAAAAGAATAAAGGAAGCCACTTAATTGATAAGCTTTAAGAAGAAAAAATCTGCCCCAGGCAAAAAGAAAAACAATCTGCCCAGAAAAGAAAAAAGGAAGACTTAATTGATTAAGCTTTAAAAGAAAAAATCTGCCCAGGAAAAAGAAAAAAATCTGCCCAGGAAAAGAAAAAGGAAGCACTAATTGATTAAGCTTTAAAAGAAAAAATCTGCCCAGGAAAAAAGAAAAAAATGCTGCCCCAAGGGAAAAAGAAAAAAGGAAGAGCACAATTGACCATTAAGCTTTAAAAAGAAAAAGTACTGCCCCAGGAAAAAGAAAAAATTCTTGCCTGGAAAAAGAAAAAAAAGGAAGCATCTAATTGATTTTATAAGCTTTAAAAGTGAAAAAAAAGTCTGGCCCAGGAAAAAAAAAAAAAACTGCCCGAGCGAAAAAGAAAAAAGGGAAAGCACTAATTGAAATTAAGCTTAAAAAGAAAAAAGCTCTTTGAGGAAAAAAGGAAAAGAAAAGACTTTCTCCCAGGGAAAAAAGAGAAAAAGAAGCACTTAATTTGATTAAGCTTTAAAAGAAAAAAGTCGTCCCAGGGGAAAAAAGAAAACATCTCCCAGGGAATAAAGAAAAAGGAGCACTAATTGATTAAGCTTTAAAGAAAAAAGTTCTGCCCAGGAAAAAAGAAAAAAAATCTGCCCAGGAAAAAAGAAAAAAAAGGAAGCACTAATTTATTTAAGCTTTAAAAGAAAAAAGTCTGCCCAGGAAAAAGGAAAAAAAATCTGCCCATGGAAAAGAAAAAAAAGGAAAGGCACTTAATTGAAATTAAGCTTTAAAGAAAAAGTACTGGCCCAGGGAAAAAAGAAAAAAAATTCTGCCCAGGAAAAAAAAAAAGGAAGCACTAATGATTAAGCCCTTAAAGAAAAAAGTCGCCCAGAAAAGGAAAAAAATCTGCCCAGGAAAAAGAAAAAAGAAGCACTAATTGATTAAGCCTTTAAAAGAAAAAAGTCATCTCATTGCCCAGGGGAAAAAAGAAAAAACTGCCCAGAAAAAGAAAAAAGGGAAGCACTAATTGATTACAGCCTTTAAAAGAAAAAGGTCTGCCCAGGAAAAAGAAAAAAATTTGTCCCAGGAAAAAGAGAAAAAGAAGCAACTATTGATAAGCTTCAAGAAAGAAGTCTGCCCAGGGAAAAAGAAAAAAAATGCCCAGGGAAAAAGAAAAAAAGAAGCACTAATTGATAAGCTTAAAGAAAAAAGTCTTGCCCAGGGAAAAGAAAAAAATTCTGCCCAGGAAAAAGAAAAAAGGAAGCACTAATTTTGATTAAGCCGTTTAAAAAAAAAAGCTGGGGCTGCCCAGGAAAAAGAAAAAATCTGCCCAAGAAAAAGAAAAGAAGGCACTAATTGATTATAGCTTTTAAAGAAAAAAGTCTGCCCAGGAGAAAAAGAAAAAGAATCTTGCCCAGGAAAAATAAGAAAAGGAAGCACTAATTTGATTAAGCTGTTAAAAGAAAAAAGGTGCTGCCCTAGAAAAAGAAAGAAAATCTGCGCAGACAAAAAGAAAAAAGAAGCACTTCAATTGATAAGCTTTAAAAGAAAAAAAGTACGCTGCCAGGAAAAAGAAAAATATATGTATGTCGCCCAGGAAAATAAGAAAAATAGAGCACTATATATTTAAGCTTTAAAAGAAAATAGAGGTTTGCCCAGGAAAAGGAGAAATAAAACTCCCCAGGAAAAAGAGAAAAAAAAAGAAGCAACTAATTTAATTAAGGCTGTAATTATATATATATAAAGTCTGCCAAGGAAAAAAGAAAAAAATCTGCCCAGGGAAAAAGAAATAAAGGAGGAGCACTAAATTTGATTAAGCTTTAAAAGAAAAAAGTCTGCCCAGCGAAAAAGAAAATAATTTCTGCCCAGAAAAAAAGAAAAAAGGTAGCACTAATTGAATTAAGCCTTTTAACAAGAAAAAAGTCTTCTGCTCTAGCGAAAAGAAAAAGATATCTGTCCCAGGACAGGAAAAAGAAAAAAGGATGAGCTATCTATTATATATAGCTTAAAAAGAAAAAAATGTCTGCCCAAGTGTAATTAAGATAGAAAAATGCTGCCGCAGGAAAAAGAAAAAAGGAAAGCCACTAAGTGAGTAAGCTTTAAAAGAAAAAAGGTCTGCCCAGTGAAATAAAGAAAAAAAATCTTGCCCAGGAAAAAAGAAAAAAGAAGCACTAATGATTAATGCTTTAAAAGAAAAGAAGTCTGCCAGGAAAAAAGAAAAATAAATGCTGCCCAGAAAAAGAAAAAGGAAGCACTAATTGATGAAGCTTTAAAAGAAAAAGTCTGCCCAGGAAAAAGAAAAAAAATGCTGCCATGGGAAAAAGAAAAAAGGAAGGCACTAATTGATTAAGCCTTTTAAAAGAAAAATGTACTGCCCAGGAAAAAGAAAAAATTCTGCGCAGGGAAAATAAGAAAAAGGAAGCACAATTTGGATTAAGCTTAAAAAAAAAAGCTGCCCAGGAAAAAGAAAAAAATCATGCACCTAAGGAAAAAGAAAAATAAGAACCACTAATTGATTAGCCTTTAAAAGAAAAAAGTCTGCCCAGGAAAAAAAAAATTCCTGCCCAGGAAAAAAGAAATATATAAGGAAGCACTAATTTATTAAGCTTTAAAAGAAAAAAGTCTGCGTCAAGGAAAAAGAAAAATATATATGCCCAGGAAAAAAAAAAAAGGAAGCACTATGATTAACTTTAAAGAAAAATATTGTCTTCTGCCCAGGAAAAAGAAAAAATCTGCCAGGAAAAAGAATTATATAATATATCTATATATTATTAAGCTTTAAAAATGAAAAAAGGTCTCCCAGGAAAGAAAAAATTCTTGCCCCTAGGGGGAAAAGAAAAAAGTACACAGCACTAATTGATTATATATAAAGAAAAAAAAGTCTCTCTCTATGAAAAAGAAAAAAATCTGCCCAGGAAACGAAAAAGGAACACTAATTGATAAGCTTTTAAAAGAAAAAAAGGTGGTGGTCTGCCCAGGGAAAAGGAAAAAGAATCTGCCCAGGAAAAAGCAAAAAAGAAGCCACTTTAAGTTTTTGATTAAGCTTTTAAAAGAAAAAGGTCTTCTCTCTCTATATTATATATATATATATATAAATCTGCCCAGGAAAAAGAAAAAAAGGATGGATCAATAGCTGAGTATTATGTAAGCTTGTTAGTAAAGAAAAAAGTCTGCCCAGTAAAAAGAATAAATATGGCTTTGCCTGCGAGTGGGGAAAAATGAAGAGTCAGAGGAATCACTTAATTGATTTAATGCTTTAAAGATAAAAGTCGCAGGAAAATATGCCCAGGAAAAAGAAATAATATTATTCTGCCCTATTAAAAGAAAAAAGAAACACTATTATTGATTAAGCTTTAAAAGAAAAAAAGTCTGTTCCAAGCTGTAAAAAAGGAAAAAAAACGCCCAGGAAAAAAGACAAAGGAAGCACCTAATTGATTAAGCTTTTAAGAAGAAAAAAATGTCTTCCTCCTTATGGGAAAAAGAAGAAAAAGTGCTCGCTAGGATAAGAAAAAAAGGAAGCACTAAGTTGAATAAGGCCTGTTCTGAAAAAGAAAAAAGTTCTGCCAGGAAAAAGAGAAAAATCTGCCCAAAAGGGTTATTATATAATTAAAAAGAAGCCACATTGATAACTTTAAAAGAATATAAAGTCTGCCAGAAAAAGAAAAAATTTCTCAGGAAAAAGCAAAAAAAGCGAAGCACTAATTGATTAAGCTTTAAAGCAAAAAGTCTGCCAGGAGGAAAAGAAAACAATCTGCCCCCAGGAAAAGAAAAAAGGAAGCACTAATTGATTATCTATATATTTGAGAAAAAGAAAAGGCTGCCCAACAAAAAGAAAAAAATCTGCCAGGAAAACGAAAAAAAGGAAGCACTAATTGATTAAGCTTTAAAAGAATAGTCTAAAAGAAATTGAAAAAAGGAAGGAAAAAAAGTCTGCCCAGAAAAGTAAAAAATCGTGCCCAGGAAAAAGTAAAAAAGGAAGCACTAATTGGATTAAGCTTTAAAAGAAAAAGAAAAAAGAAAAATCTGCCCAGGAAAAGAAAAAGGAAGCCCTATTGATTAGCTTTAAAAGAAAAAAAGAGCCAGGAAAAGAAAAAAAAGAAAAATTAAAAAATCTGCCCAGGAAAAATGGGAAGGAAGCACTAACACTAATTTGATTAAGCTTTAAAAGAAAAAAAGTCTGCCCAGGCCCAAAAAGGAAAAAAATCCTGCCCAGGAAAAAGAAAGGAAGCACTAATTGATTAAGATATATATCTTTAAAAGATAAAAAGTACTGCCCAGGATTAAAAGAAACAAATCTGCCAGGAAAAAGGAAAAAAGGAAGCCTGATAAAGCTTTTAAAAGAAAAAAAATCTAACTCCTCAGGAAAAAGAAAACAAATCTGCCCAGGACTAAAAAGAAAGTAATGCTGCCCAGGAAAAAGAAAAAAGAAGCACTTTAATTGTATTTAAAGCTTTTAAAAGAAAAAAAAAAAAATCTGCCAGAAAAGAAAAAGGAAGAAATCTAAAGAAAAGTCTGACTAACCCTCTTAGAAAAAAGTGACTAAGTTTGATTAAGCTTTAAAAAGAAAAAAGTCTCGCCAGGAAAAAGAAAAAAATCTGCCCCAGGAAAAATATGTAAAAAAGGAAGCACTAAATTGATTAAGCTTTAAAGAAAAAAATCTCTTCCCCCCCCCCCCTCTCTCTACCGTCCTCCCATTTACATGGAGAGAGTGGAAACGATGAATCCTATAATGTAGTGTTTTGTTTTCATGTTATGTGTTTTTTCGTTTTCTCGGTTAGACACAGACCGCACTTGTTTTTTTCGCCCAGCGGTCAGACAGCTCTTTTTTGTTAAAGCTCACACCCGAACAACTCTTGGTCGGCCCCCTATTTGGTCGGCACCCTATGGGGGACAGACCGATATCGCGTATACTTACGCGATATCGTCAAATCTTCACATTTTCCCCAAGAACGCCGGTCAAAAATTGCCGTTGGTCGGCCCCGTATGGTTGGTCGTTATAAATTGTGCGATAAGTTAAGCAACTGCTTGTGCATCTATCACCAAGGAGGCTGCCACTGCTGCTTGACGAACATTACACCAACTCCCGGGGCGACCTCCAGAGGACCCCCAGGCACCCTACTATTTTTTAGCACGGAAGTTTTTGCTTTTTTATTTGGGCAGTATTGGCTGCGCTTGTAAAGAGCCACCCTAGCTACACAGAAAGATGGAGTAGGGGCGTCACCAGGATGACCCGTATGGTTACGCTTGTAACTAACACCCATCCGACGTTTCTGGCGAATTTTCATCTTCCCATTCCGCACCAATTTCTGCAGCACCTAGGCCTGAGCGTGTGTGCTCTACTCCTCTCAGTTTTCTTCATGTCTAAGGCCAGGCACGGTAGTCGCGTGAGATCGGCACTCCGGGCGGCCCGCTTGGTGATCTATAACCGGGATGCGACGTTTAAATGGTGAAGTCATCGGACCCAAGTTGAAAGGTTGGTTTGGGTAGCCACATGGCATACTTGGGGGGTGCATTGAGTACACACAAATGTGGGCGGGGAGGTCTGGATGTGCCTCATGGACACCATGTGTGATTCTAATCTTGGTATGCCCCAGTAGGGCTGCTTAGGTAGGGTAATCTGGCACATACTAGCAAGTGTGTGGCCCAGGGCGCACATCTGGCAGCTCGTCTACCGTATCATGTATGTGTACTCCATGCATCCCCAAACATACCATGTGGCTACCCAAACAAAGCTTGCAACTTGGTCCGTTCACTTTCATTTTTTTAAGCTATAGTCTAGTGGCGTGTGTGCAATGTTAATAGCCTATTTACATTCCATTTGGGGCATGGGGAGAGAAGGCTCAGCTTACATAAGGGTGGACAATGCAAACACGACACATTAAACGTTACTTGTAAAAGGTCTAACTGCAAATCTATATCCAAGGGGATGTATCCTCTTCTTCACATAGGCTATATAAAAATTAAATAGAAATACGGGTAATCCTGGTCCAGCCTAGAGCAAGTCAGTGGCTCGGCCCAAATATCACTCGTCGGTAACAAAGGATTGTTTAGGAGTTGCAGTTCATTCAGTCGGTACTACCGGGTACGACTAAGCGCGCGCGGCAGCGCGGTGCCGCGCTGCCTTTTTGATCCCCTCTGCGCATTTCGCGCAGTTGTTTCAACTCCCTGTGGGCGCAGCGCGCAGTTTTTGCGCCTTTTGCACTAAAAAGTGCTGACTAATTCGACGTTTGTGCGCTTGAAGCGCTGACCAATTTGGCAATAAGTAGTACCCCTGCAGTTTCATCAGTGCATTTCTCTTTTTCAGCCCTCCTACACGGTTGGGCAAGTCCCTTCAGCCTATTTACCTAACCCCTGGACTGCAACAACGTACACATATGGCGTGGGCATGTCATGGTCCAACAATGGTCTGCCTTTTTTAAAATTGTGAATGGATTTTCACTCAAGGAGGTGGGTCTCCCGACATCAAACCAGTGACACCGAGTTCAGTTCGAATGGCGTTGCCATCTCCTACAAAAAGATCATGGCGCACTTGGGGGCGGTGGGGATACCCTCGTGACTGTGCAATGTCATTACATGGTCCGTTTTTTCTTCTTTGTTCAGCCCCTCCTGACATCATGGTTGGGCAAGTCACGTTAGCCTGCTTTGGTACCCCTGGACTTGAATAGCATACATTACACACGGTCCATTTGTCCATCATCCTTCAGGCTGCCCCCTGTCTGTGAGCGGTTTTAACGATAACAAGCACGGGTCTGTCACGGTTGGGCAAGTCCCTCTAGCCTACTTGGCCCACTCCTGGACTGTAACAACATAACATGGGTTAGTTTTAATGCAGAAAATGTGTCGTGTATCATTTCACCCACAGGGTACTACATGGCGCACGCACGCACAAGGTTTTTGAGCCGATTGCGCGATTGACAAATTTTGTAAACCCTCTCTGGCGCAGCGTTCAGATTTCGTTTTCAGTTGAGTCAAAAGCGGAAACCCAAAAGGAGGCAGTTGCGTCAAAAGCGCTATCCTGGAATGGTAGAATGTAGTACCTGGTCACCCACCCCGTCGGCTCCTCAGCTCGTTGCTCCCTAATTGCCTATCTTGATTATTCAAGGGTGTGAAGTCCATGGACCTAACTGGCTACCAGTGGACTGCAACACACATACATAACCGTCAGTAATGTATGCTATAGCTACTGACATGTATGTGTGTATGTATAAAAAGCATATACATACATACATACAACATTTCAAGTGACAAGTTACAGGCAAGATCAGGCAGTGCAACAAGCAGAATGCACAAAGCAGGTATGCGCCCAAGATGCTTGTATCTACGAGGCCTGGTTGTGTTGTCTGCAGACGTAGGGTACCGGTTCATCAACAGACAACGGCCTCAAAGATAATGCCCCACGTGTACATACACACATACATACATGCATGCATGTCAGTAGCTTGAATAGTATCTACGTACCTGTATGCCTATCTATCTATCTATCTATCTATCTATCTATCTATCTGTCTATCTATCTATCCATCCGTCTATCCATCCATCCATCCATCTATCCATCCACCTATCTCTCTCTCTATCTCTCTACCTTTCTATCTGTCTACCTATCTGTCTGTCTGTCTATCTATCTATCTATCTATCTCTCTATCTATCTATCTATCTATCTATCCATCTATCTATCCACCTATCTCTCTCTCTATCTCTCTACCTATCTATCTGTCTACCTATCTATCTGTCTACCTATCTGTCTATCTATCTATCTATCTATCTATCTATCTATTTATCTATCTATCTATCTATCCACCCATCTATCTATCTATCCATCCACCCATCTATCTACATCTATCTATCTATCTATCTATCTTACTACCTGCACAGACACATTTTATAGATAACACAGCAAGGGTCAGCAGCTTAAAGAATGTATGATGCTTCCCTTATTCGTAACAGCTGTTATTCGTACCAACTGTCACCAATGTGTGCAATGCATAACAAGCGTCTTCTGCTTGCACGTCCTCTATCTATTTGCCTACCCCCCCACCTTCCTGCACAGGCGCATCATAGATCACACAGCAAGGGTCTACAGCTTGGAATATATACTGTGCTTCCCTTATTCGTACCAGCTGTTATTTGTACCAACTGTCGCCAATTTATGCAATTCATAACAAGCGTCTTCTGCCTGCGTGTCCTCTATCTTTTTGCCTTCCTCCCACCTTCCTGCACAGGCGCATCATAGATCACACAGCAAGGCCCTTACGGCTGCCATATACTTAATGTTTCTGCCCACCAAAGCTACACCTGAGTATATTGGCTGCCATATACTTAATGTTTCTGCCCCACCAAATCTACACTGAGTATATGGCTGCCATATACTTAATGTTTTGCCCCACAAAGTCTACACCTGAGTATATGGCTGCCATATACTTAATGTTTATGACCAATTCCTTAAAAGAAACACTGAGAAAGGGTCAACAGCTTGGAAAGGGTCAACAGCTTGGAAAGGGTCAACAGCTTGAAAAATATATTATGCTCCCTTTATTCGTACCAGCTGTCGCCAATTTAAATTTGGCATCCAATTTTGCAATTTGCAATTTGGGTGCAAATTGGGCAAATTTTGGGTGCAAATTTGGGCATCCGAAGGGCAATGCAATGCAATAACGAGCATCTGCCGCCTGGGTGCAAAATTGGGCAAATTTGGGGTGCAAAGTTGGGCACCCAAATGAAATTCATAACAAGCGTCTTCCGCCTGCGCGTCCTCTATCTATTTACCTCACTACCCACCTTCCGGCACATACACATCATAGATTACTCAGAAAGGGTCAACAGCTTGGAGAATATAGGATGCTTCCCTTATCATACTGGCTGTCGCCAATTTAAATTTGGAACCCAATTTTACAATTTGCCAATTTTGCATTTTGGCACATGCGCATCATAAATCACACAGCAAGGGTATATTGTAGAATTAAATTATCACTGCAGCACAAACTCAGGGCCCCCGTTGGTTAAACAATTGTTTGGGGTTCAGTTCACCAGTGTTTTTTCTTGTTAAGCTCATCCTAACGGTTGGGCAAGTCGCTTTAGCCTATTTGGCCTACCCCTGGACTGTAACATACATACAAGGGTCAAAAGCCTGGCGAGGATATTAAGCTTCTCTTATTTGCATCAGTTGTTGCCAATTTAGGCAATGCATAAAGAGCGTCTTCCGCCTGCGCGTCTACTACCACCCGTCTGACTAGCGCTGCAATATCTCCGGTGTGTGCAGGGTAGGGCTGGGTGAAGAAATACGGGTCCAACAGGGCCTGCTCAGCTGTGATGCGCTCCTCAGGGTTGTACCTGCAACATGTGATAGTACTGCTTGTTTAAAGTCATGTGATGCGCTCCTCAGGGTTGTACTTGCATCATGTGACAGTACTGCTTGTTTAAAGTTGTGTGGAGACACTCCTGGGGGGTTGTACCTGCAACATGTGATAGTACTGCTTGTTCAAAGTCGTGTGGAGGCACTCCTGGGGGGTTGTACCTGCAACATGTGATAGTACTGCTTGTTCAAAGTCGTGAGGAGGCACTCCTGGGGGGTTGTACCTGCATCATGTGATGGAACTGCGTGTTTAAAGTTGTGTGGAGGCGCTCCTCAGGGTTGTACCTGCAACATGTGATAGTACTGCTTGTTTAAAGTCATGTGATGCGCTCCTCAGGGTTGTACTTGCATCATGTGATGGTACTGCTTGTTCAAAGTCGTGTGGAGGAACTCCTGGGGGGTTGTACTTGCATCATGTGATGGTACTGTGTGTTTAAAGTCGTGTGGACTGTCTCAATGCTTTTGTTTTGGGGGGGTGGCTTGGATTGGCATCGATGATGATGATGATGACGATGAGGATGATTTTGTCAGTGGGCGTGTGTATCTGTGTGTGCATGTGTATGAGCGTGAGTGTGCATGTAGGTGTGTGTGTGTGTGTGTGAAGAAAGGGGGAATTGGGAACATCATGAACAAACATGAAACATACACCCACCTCAGCATGCCCTCGAGAAGATCCAGGGCTGTGGGTTTTGATTGTCTTGGGTTGTCCCTATGTTTTTGTTTTAGGGGGTTGGCTTGGCTTAGCTTGGCATTGGTTAGGTGTGGGGCGAGGCCGCTAAGTTGGGCGCAAGAAAAGGAGAATTGGGAACATCATGAACAAAACACGAAACATACACCCACCTCAGCATGCCTTCTAGAAGCTCCAGGGCAGCGGGTGAGGCAGACGGCAGTTGTGTGGATAGGGGAACACCCTCTGACAATGGGAAGGAGACCTGCCAAAGAGTAGCAGAGCTGTTGCACATGGGTGTGTGTG
Organism: Microglena sp. YARC; assembly: GCA_022414725.1. Classification (NCBI taxonomy): domain Eukaryota; kingdom Viridiplantae; phylum Chlorophyta; class Chlorophyceae; order Chlamydomonadales; family Chlamydomonadaceae; genus Microglena; species Microglena sp. YARC. The sequence goes on along the minus strand of JAJSRW010001315.1, from coordinate 7,203 downwards.
TGTGATGTAGTTGTGTGTGTGTAGTGGTGGTGGTGGTGGTGGTGGACCTATGAAAGGAGACCTGCCAAGGACACACACAGAAATTGCACGTGAAGTGTGTGTGATGTGTTTGTGTGTAGAACAGAAATCGCTTTGTTGTCGATAACCTCCTCCAAAAAATTCAAATACTGAAAAGAAATAGAAGACAAAATGACGTACCCCACCCCACCACACCCCCACACACACACCCCCACACGCACACCACTAGCCTCACCTTGCCCGAGTCAGGCAACTCCTCCACCCCTGACCACTTTCGGTTCGATGGAGCCTAACAAAGATATGCCCCCCCCCACCACCACCACCACCACACCACACACACACACTCCACCACTAGCCTCACCTTGCCCCAGTCAGGCAACTCCTCCACCCCTGACCACCTTGGTTCGATGGAGCCTAACAAAGATATGGTCTTGCCCAGCTGGTCTATGTCATTCTCTCCAGGTATGAGGGGGCCCAGGCCTGCAATGTGTGGCAGCGTGAAATATGGTCTAGTGTATGGCAGTGTGTGCGAGGGCCGGGGCTCTCCGGGTATGAGGGGGCCCAGGCATGCAATGTGAGGCAGCGTGAAATATGGTCTAGTGTATGGCAGTGTGTGCGAGGGCCGGGGCTCTCCGGGTATGAGGGGGCCCAGGCATGCAATGTGAGGCAGCGTGAAATATGGTCTAGTGTATGGCAGTGTGTGCGAGGGCCGGGGCTCTCCGGGTATGAGGGGGCCCAGGCCTGCTATGTGTGGCAGCGTGAAATATGGTCTAGTGTATGGCAGTGTGTGCGAGGGCCGGGGCTCTCCGGGTATGAGGGGGCCCAGGCCTGCAATGTGTGGCAGCGCCAATTATGGTGTATTGTGTGAAAGTGTGTGCGAGGGCCGGGGCTCTCCGGGTATGAGGGGGCCCAGGCCTGCAATGTGTGGCAGCGTGAATTATGGTGTAGTGTGTGGAAGTGTGTGCGAGGGCCGGGGCTCTCCGGGTATGAGGGGGCCCAGGCCTGCAATGTGTGGCAGCGTGAAATATGGTTTAGTGTGTTGAAGTGTGTGCGAGGGCCGGGCTCTCCCGGGTATGAGGGGGCCAGGCCTGCAATGTGTGGCAGCGTGAATTATGGTTTAGTGTGTGGAAGTGTGTGCGAGGGCCGGGGCTCTCCGGGTATGAGGGGGCCCAGGCCTGCAATGTGTGGCGGCGTGAATTATGGTGTAGTGTATGGCAGTGTGTGCGAGGGTCGGTGTGAGATGCGTATGATGTGTGGCAGTGTGAAATATGGTCTTGTGTGTGCAAGCATGATTATATATATTCAAGTGTGTGTGTGTGTTTATGTGAACATGTGTATGTGTGTGAGTGTGCATGGTCTATGTCATTCTCTTCGGGTATGAGGGGGCCCAGGGCTGCGATATGGGCCCAGGGCTGTGATATGTGGCAGCGTGAATTATGGTCTTGTGTGTGGCAGTGTGAAATATGGTCTTGTGTGTGCGAGCATGAGTCTGCATATGCCAGTGTGTGTGTTAATATATGCATGTGTACGAGCGTGAGTGTGCATGGTCTATGTCATTCTCTCTGGGTATGAGGGGGCCCAGGCCTGTGATGGGTGGCGGTGTGAAATATATATAGTCTTATGTGTGTGAGGGCATGAGTCTGCATATGCCAGTGTGTGTGTGTGTGTGTTAATATATGCATGTGTATGAGCGTGAGTGTCCATGGTCTATGTCATTCTCTCTGGGTATGAGGGGGCCCAGGCCTGTGATGGGTGGCGGTGTGAAATATTTATAGTCTTATGTGTGTGCGGGCATGAGCCTGCATATGCCAGTGTGTGTGTTAATGTGTGCATTTGCATGAGCATGGGCGTGAGTGTGCACGTTGGTGTGCGTGTGTGTGCGAGCGTGAGTGTGTATGTGCAAGTGCGTGTATGTGCGTGTGTGTGTGTGTGCATGTGTGTATGAGCTTGAGTATGTGTGCATGTGTGTGTGTGTGTGTGTGTGAGAGAGAGAGAGAGAGAGAGAGAGAGAGAGAGAGAGAGAGAGAGAGAGAGAGAGAGAGAACGGTACGGTAGCGAGGCATGGGACGGAACTGTACGGGAGCGAGACATGGGCTCTCTCAGAACCCCTGATTCAACGACTCGACGTGGCACTCCATGAGTGTCTACGCATGTCGTTGAACGTTAGCAGAGCAGACAGAGTTAGAAATGAGGACATAAGACAAAGATGCAACCACAGGGATATTCCCAGCATCATTAGAGAAAATAGACTGAGGTTCCTAGGACACATAGCCAGGCGACCCGACTCTCGCATCATGAAGCAAATGCTCTTCGCCACACACACACCTCTTGCTGAGGGTCAACCGAGGCAAGGAGGACAGACCATCATTCACACCCTTGGTGATGATCTCCAAGCCACCAACATGTCTCCAAATTGGTACCTACTGGCCCAAGACAGGACAAGCTGGAGGGCGGACATCTGAGACGCCTTAGGCATAGACACATAGAATGACAATTATAGAAACTAGCACCTTCTGGCTTAATTTGCATAGATTGGTGTATGTACGCTTAGGTATTTAGATTATTTAAATTCTTTTCTGGGCTAGAAATGTGCCTTTGGAATTTGTTTCAATCTTTTGATATGGATTGCGTTTTTTGTGTTACGGAGGGACCCCCCCACCACGCACCCCCCACCCCCCTTCACAAGATCTTAGTTAATTGGCTTACTGTACTTTCTCAATAATAGGGTTGACTAGATGACTTATTCCTAATGATATTTTTTTGTGTTTTTGATTACTGTGTGGCTGGACCACAATTAAATTGTGTAACACCGTTAACCAGAGAGAGAGAGAGAGAGAGAGAGAGAGAGAGAGAGAGAGTGCATGTGTGTATGAGCTTGAGTGTGTGTGCATGTGTGTGTGCATGTGCACATGCATGTGTGTTCACGTGTGTGTGCGTTTGTGTGTACATGTATGTACACAAACACACACATGTATGTGTATGTGTATGTGTGCAAGTGTGTGTGTGTGTGTGCTTGTATGTGTGAGCGTGAGAGTGAGATTGCGCATATGCTTGTGGCATGAGTGTGCATGTGCATGTGCTTCTGGTATGTGTGTGTATGTGCGTGTATGTGTTGTGAGTGTGAATGTGCATGTGCTCCTGGTATGCGTTTACATGTACATGAATGTGTATGTGTGCTTATGCAAGTGTGTATGTGATTGTATGTGCGTGAGAATGAGAGTGAGAGTGCACATATGCATGTGGCATGAGTGTGCATGTGCTTCTGGTATGTACGGGTAAGTGCGTCACAGATGGTTTTTTCGATGAAGCATTGCCATTTTTTCGATGACGCATTGCCATTTCGTCGTTGCATGTTGACGCATGACCCCCCAGGCTCGCACTTTGCCATGCGACGGCTACGCAACATCTTAAATCAGGCTTGAGTAGCCCAAGTAGCTGCTCAACTTGGCCTACAGAAATCTGAAATAAACAAGTCCTATGCAGCGTCGCAAGCGACGCGGAAAATTGGCGGAGTGTGTTGGCAACGGAACGAAAGGTGGCAACGATGGAGCTGACCGAAGCGAGTTGGTTACGCGACCGTTGGCTGACGTGTCAGGCTTCAAGTTTTTTTGTCTTTTCGGTCAAACGGACAAATGGTAAACTGGGAGCTCCGCCCTTGAAGAGGGGGCTCCGCCAAAAACACTCATGTGCGTGTGCTTGTGGCATGCATGTGCACGCGCATATTTGCAGGGGACGACCTACAGATGATCTATCGCCTCCTGTACCAGCATTCTTGCCACACGTCGCATGAAGAAATCCTTCCCGTCTGGAGGGTGAAACGTACTATGTCTGCCATGGTGACTTTCCCCAGCAGCGGCGTACGGGAGGGTCCCCTTAACACCCGTCCTCCAGGCGTTTTTTCCCCCATGGTCTTGTACGCTGATGACTAGGCAGTTGGCTGCAGCACTAAAAGCAAAGTCACAAATTTAGGGCTGTTACAATGAAAATAGGACCCCCCCATGAGACGGCATGAAGAAGTCCTTCCTGTCTGGAGGGTGGTTCTACAGGAGGGAGGGGCATCAACATTCACAGAATGCAGGACACCTGGGGTTACGCAGCCCCCCCCCCCTACTGATAGCTGGTAGACACGGGATTTACTGGTTGGTGACACTTACTATATCTGCCATGGTGACTTTCCCCAGCTGCGGCGTACGGGAGGGTCCCCTTAACACCACGCCCCTCCAGGAGTTTTTTTCTTTATTTTACAGATGATCTGTTGATCATTTTGCTGGACTGAAGAAGGTGCTAGGTTCGAATTCCTACAGCTGCGCTTGGTTACATGGTGGTGGTACGTATTTGCGATTGCTGTCAGCCGCTCAATGATAGCATGCCCAGGTTAAGTAGCAGCTCCGTTCTCTACCACCGTAAGACAGGGCTCCCTTATTACCACACCCACAGGCCGTTATCATTACAGATGATCTACAACAATGCAATATCAGCAGGGGTCGGCAATATGATATCATATGATATCATGTCATCATATGATATCATGCCATCATATGATATCATATGATGTCATATGATGCCGGCGGTCTGACTAGGTAACTTTGGCCTGGGGCATCATACCAGTTTACATTAAATCACATGATTTTTGTATGTATTCCATATGATATCATACTCGTCTTTGGTCGGCATACGATATGATTTGTTGTATGATATCATATGACATCATACTCGTCTTTGGTCAGCATCATATGATTTTTGTATGATATCATATGACATCATACTCGTCTTTGGTCGGCATCATATGATTTTTGTATGATATCATATTGATATCATACTCGTCTTTGGTCGGTGCATCAATACAATTTTTCCGTTCCCTAAATATAAGTGCTTTTCTGTTTAGCTCCTGATATTTTTATAAATATGAATATGAATATGAAATAAATAAGAAATATGATTTTCCGTTCCTAAATATAATATAAATATTTATCTCCTTATATCATGATTGGACAAGTTCCGTTTGCCTACTTGGCTACCTGGACTTTAACAGCATACATAACAACGGTCCATGCCGCTCATCATCCTCCCAGGCTGCCCACTGTCTGTGTGCGGATTCAACGTATAACACGCACGGGACTGCCCACCCGCCCACCCACCCCAGCACCACACACAACACTGACATGGGACTGCCCCCACCCCACCCACCCACCCAGCACCACCACACACTGAACATGATCCCACACAGGGACTGCCCCCCAACCCACCCACCCCCCACCCATCCCGCCCCGCCCCCACACACACTCACACACTGACATGGGCATTCGACGATAAACTGGGTCGTCAGTCACGGCCGGGCAAGTCCCTACAGCCTATTTGGCCTACCCCTGGACTGTAACAACATAACATGGGTCCCTATGATGCAGAAATTATGTCATGCATCATTTCACCCAGCCCGTCGATATCCCTAACATCACGATTGGGCAAGTCCTTTAGCTATTTGGGCCTACCCTGGACTGTAACAACATACATACAGTGGACCTACCGATGATCTCAGCGAAGACAGTCCACCACCACCACCCCACCCACCCTACCACTATTGACTTCTTACCTATTGAATGCAGACCTACCGATATCTCAGTGAAGATAGTCCACCCACCACACAGCCCCACCCCGCCCACCACCACCACCTCCCGCACCCCACACCCTACCACTATTGATTTCTACCTATTGATCAGACTACGATGATCTCAGCGAAGATAGTCCCCACCACCACCCTGGTGCCGCCCCACCACCACACCACTCCCCGCACCCCACACCCTACCACTAATTGATTTCTACCTATCGATCAGACCTACCGATGGATCTCAGCGAAAGATAGTCCCCACCACACCCGCCGCCCACCGCACACCTCCCCGCACCCCACACACCTAGCCACTATTGATTTTATACCTATCGATCAGAACCTACCGATGATCTCAGCGAAGATAGTCCCCCACCACCGCCGCCAACCGCCACCACCTCCCCGCACCCCACACCCTACCACTATTGATTATATCCTGTCAATTGGACCTACCAATGATTTCAGCAAAGATAGCCGCCCCCCCCCCCCCCACACATCACACACAACACGACACAATCCATACCACCTGCGCCACCACCACCACCACCACCCGCACCCTACACCTACACCTCCCCATCGATTAACCGCACCGTTTTGCATCGATAATCTCGGCAAAAATAGTCCACTGCCACATGTCAACGGCATTTGGAATAGCAGCGAGCTCCATACAGTAGCTCTGGGGTCGCGGTACCACCTCAGGTCAGTGGGTGTGGGGGTGTGGGGAGGGGGTGGGGAGGGAGAGAAGTGGAGAGTGGGAATGGGGTGTTTTTTCTGGACGGGGTGGGGAGGGAGGGGGGGGTGGAGGAAGAGAAGGATGGGATGGGTGTGGGTGTGGGGAGGGAGGGGGGTTGGGGAGGGAAGAGGGGAGTGGGATGGGGTGTGGGGGTGTGGGGGGAGGGTGGGGTGGGAAGGGAAGAAGGGAGTGGGATGGGGTGTGGGGGTGTGGGGGGAGGGGGTTGGGGAGGGAAGAAGGAGTGGATGGGGTGTGGGGTGTTGGGGGGGAGGGGGTTGGGGAGGGAAGAGGGGAGGGATGGGGGGAGGGGTGGGGAGTGGGGGTGGGGAGTGGGGTGGGGTGTGGGCAGGACAAGTAAGTAGCTTGGGGCATGGTAAACCTTCAGGTCAAGGGGTGTCGGGGGAGGGGGTTGGGGAGGGAAGAGGAGTGGAGTGGGGGGAGGGGTGGGGAGTTGGGGTGGGGAGTGGGGTGGTGGGAGGACAAAGTACAGTAGCTCTGGGGCATGGTACAACCATCAGGTCAAGGGTGCGGGGAGGGGTTGGGAAGAGGAAGAGGGGACGGGCAAGAGGGTGGAAAGAGGGCGATGTGGCGGAATGCGGTGCGCGCTATGGGTGGGGAGTGGGGTGGGGGGTGGGGTGTGGGCAGGACAAAGTCAGTACTCTGGGCATGTACATTACTTTCAGGTTAAGGGGGGCGGGGGATGGGGGTTGGGAGGGAAGAGGGGAGGGAAGAGGGGAGGGGGATGGGGGTAGGGGTGGGGAAGTGGGGGGGGGAGGGGGGGAGGGGGGGGAGGGGGATGGGGAGTGGTAGGGGGGGAGGACCGATGGGAAGCTGGGACGTCGGGATGCGG
>JAJSRW010000029.1:0-38536 GCA_022414725.1 Microglena sp. YARC | reverse complement strand
CACACACCCCAGCATATTTGGCACTGCACCCCCCACACACCCACAAACCTCCACCACACCCCACACACGCATATGCACTGCACCCAACACCAAAATCCCTCACCCACACCCAAACACACGCGAGTATCTTGCACCTGCACCACCACACTACCCTAACAACCCCACCACACCAGCATATCTCGCACCTGCACCCACTAACCACACACCCAGCATATCTAAACACACCCACACACCTCAGCTCAACAGCAAGCACCGCATATTGCACTCACCACACCAACACCTACACCAACACACACCACACCAGATATCTTGGCACCGCACCACACCACCACATCACCCACACCCACACACCCACGCATATTGCACCTGCCCCACTCACAACCTCACACCCACCACCACCACGATATCTACCCCACAACACCTCACCTCAACCCGCACCACCCACGCATATTGAACTGAACCCACACCCTACACCTCACACCCACCACACCACGCATATCTGCACCCAACCCCACTACACCTCACACACCCAACCAACCGCACGCATATCTGACCTGCACCACCCACACACCTCACCCACCCAACAACCTCACCCTCCCACCACACACACGCTGTCTGACCTGCACACACCCACACACTCACCAACAACACACAGCCACAATTATCTGCACCTGCACCCACCAACTCAACCACCCACACACCACCCAGCATATTGCACCTGCACCCACACTCCCACCTCACCACACACAACACGCATATCTCACTGCCCCACAACACCACACACCGATTATTGCACATGCACACACACCCAACACCTACCCACACACCACACAACACTCAGACAAGTTTACACCTCGCTCCTTCCAAACGCTCACATGCAGCGCAGTTGAGGAGTGAATGATGCTGTCGCTACTCCTCTATGTCCACGCACACCTCACACACACACACACACATCTACACTCCACACTCACAACCCATAACCACACCTCACGCCACAAGCTTCGCCCCATACACACCACCACACCACCACCACCACCTCACATTTGGTGAAGTTTGAAGTGGATGAGTGTCGTACGTTCTCTTATGTTACCCACCCTCCACCCACACTACACATGCATATCTGACTTCACCCACTCATTGCACCCACAACACGCCCTCGCCTCCCCACATCACATTGTGCAGTTGAAGGAGTGACGATGTGTTCGTATTATCTCTCTATTCCACACCCTCACACACACACAATATTACACTTTCACCACTAACCTGCCCCACCCACACACCCTGTCTCCATCCTCCCCCTCAACCCATTTGCTGGCATGAAGGAGTGATGAGTCTCGCTACCATTCTTCTTCTATGTCCACCACACCCTCACACACCTGACAAAACGCATATCTAGACCTCCACCACTCACCTGGCACACCACCCTCACACAAACACACTCCACTCACCCATTTGCCGCAGTTGAAGGAGTGATGAAAAAAAGGGGTGTCTCTACCTTCTCTACGTGCGCACACCTACCTTGGAAAACAGGCAATGGTTAGCTTGGTGAAGAAAAAAACATCAGGTGAGGCTGATTTTGGTTTCGAAAAAGCACAGGTGAGTGCTGTTTTTGGTTTCAGAAAAAAACATGTGAGGTGATTTTTGGTTTCGGAAAAAGAAACAGGTGAGGCTGTTTTTGGTTTCGGAAAAGGACACAGGTGAGGCTGCTACAATTTATTATAAAAACATGTGTGGGTGTTGTTGGGTGTGTAAGTGTATGTGTGGGTGTGGTTGGGTGTGTAAGTGTATGTGTGGGTGTGCAAGTGTATGTGTGGGTGTGGTTGGGTGTGTAAGTGTATGTGTGGGTGTGTAAGTGTATGTGTGGGTGTGGTTGGGTGTGTAAGTGTATGTGTGGGTGTGCAAGTGTATGTGTGGGTGTGGTTGGGTGTGTAAGTGTATGTGTGGGTGTGTAGTGTAGTGTCGGGTGTGGTTGGGGTTAAGTGTAGTGTGGGTGGTGGTTGGGTGTGCAAGTGTATGGGTGGGTGGTGTAAGTGTTGTGTGGGTGTGTAGTGTATGTGTGGGGTGGTTGGTGTGTAAGTTATGTTGTGGGTGTGGTTGGGTGTGTAAGTGTATGTTGTGGGTGTGGTTTGGGTGGTGTAAAGGTTGTGTGGGGTTGTGGGATGGGTGTGGGTTGGGTGTGCAAGTGTATGTGTGGAGTCGTGTAGTGTATGTGGGTGTGGTTGGGTGTGTAAGTTGTATGTGGTGGGTGTGCTTGGGTGTGTGTGTATGTGTGGGTGTGTAAGTTTTGTGTGGGTGTGCTCCCTCTCAAAACCTGCACCCTCTAACCTCCCCCCTCTCAACCTGCTCCCTTCAACCTGCTCTAACCTGCCCTCTCAAACTGTCCCCTCTCACATGCCCACTCAACCTGCCCCCCTCTTAACCTGCCCTCTCACCCTGTCCCTCTCAACCTGCCCCCTCTCAACCTGCCCCCTCTCACCTGTCCCTCTCAACCTGCCCCTCTCACTGCCCCTCTACTGCCCTCTCATGCACCTCTCAACCTGCCCCCTCTCAACCTGCACCCTCTCAACTGCACCTCTCAACCCTGCACCCTCTCAACCTGCACCTCTCAACCTCCCTTCACCCGTGCCCCCTCTCGCCCTGTCCTCTCAACCTGCCCCCCTAAACCCTGCACCAACCCACCACCAGGCTGCTATTGTTTGTGGACCATAACTACGCCCCTTGGGAGTGGTCGTGCTCCTGGCTGTGGAGGATGAGATGATCAAACCCCAAACCTTAAACCATGAACCCTAAACCCTAAAACCTGGTGCTCCAGGCTGTGGAGGATGAGATGATGTGAAAGAGATTGTTGTGGTTGGCTGAGGCACCACCTACCTCAACCCTTACCACTCTACACTCCCTTTGACCACCAGACACACCAGCACATACACCCTGACCCCCTCCCACCGCCCTCTCACCTACTCACCAGTGCTGCTATTTTGTCGTGGACGATTAACTACCCTCCATGGGAGTGGTCAAGCCCCAGCCGTGGGGATGAACAACTCCTTCCCTCCCTCCCTCCCTCCCTCCTCCACCCACCCCTCCCACCTACCCCCCCTCACCCTGCCCCTGTCACCCACCACCCTCCTTCTCAGCACCCTAAACCCCTGCCACCCACCACACCACCAGGCTGCTATTGTTGTGGACGATAACTACGCCCCCATGGGAGTGGTCATGCTCCCAGCCGTGGAGGATGAGATGATTCGACAAAGGCTGTTGGACGAGCCTGACAACAACTTTGGGCAGAATGAGCAGGAGAGGCAGAGGAAGATGAAGGCGCTGGCAGAAGCCAAGGCAGAGGAGGAGAAGGTGCTGGTGGAGGAGGAGGCAACATCGACTAAGCAATAGGTTCGGGCAGAACGAGCAGGAGAGGCAGAGAAAGATGAAGGCGCTGGCAGAAGCCAAGGCAGAGGAGGAGAAGGCTAGCGAGAAGGTGGTGGTGGAGGAGGCAACATCGACTAAGTAATAGGTTCGGGCAGAACGAGCAGGAGAGGCTGAGGAAGATGAAGGCGCTGGCAGAAGCCAAGGCAGAGGAGGAGAAGGCTTGCAAGAAGGTGGTGGTGGAGGAGGCAACATCGACTAAGCAATAGGTTCGGGCAGAACGAGCAGGAGAGGCAGAGGAAGATGAAGGCGCTGGCAGAAAGCCAAGGCAGAGGAGGAGAAGGCTGGCGAGAAGGTCCTGGTGGAGGAGGCAACAGCGACTAACCAATGAGCGAGCTTCCTAGAAGCTGCTAAGAAAAGCCAAAAAGCTTTTTTAGATTGTGTCCGTACTGATGATATTGAAGATGGGGATAGGTTGGATTGGACGAATTGCAAGCTTGATCAGCCTCCAGGGTACTCGCCGTCTGATGGCGGAGTCAACACGGGTAGTACAAGCACTACTGCACCACACTCCAGGGTGCAGACTGTTCTTCCCCATTTTTTCTTCCAATCAGTTGTATTGAAGCTGGGTATAGGTTGAATTGGACGCATTGCATGCTTGATCAGCCCCCAGGGTACTCGCCGTCTGCAGGCGGAGTCAACACGGGTAGTAGTAGAACTACTGCACCACACTCCAGGGTGCAGAGTGCAATCAGTTGTATTAAAGCTGGGTATAGGTTGAATTGGACGCATTGCATGCTTGATCAGCCTCCAGGGTACTCGCCGTCTGCTAGCAGGCGGAGTCAACATGGGTAGTATAAGCACCACTGCACCACACTCCAGGGTGCAGAATGGCAGTTGAGGCAAGTCAGTTGTATTAAAGCTGGGGATAGGTTGAATTGGACGAATTGCATGCTTGATCAGCCCCCAGGGTACTCGCCGTCTGCAGGCGGAGTCAACACGGGTAGTATAAGCACCACTGCACCACACTCCAGGGTGCAGACTGCAATCAGTTGTATTAAAGCTGGGGATAGGTTGAATTGGACGCATTGCATGCGGGGTGAAGCCCCCAGGTACACGCCGTCTGTGTGCAGGTGGAGTCAACACGGCAGTATAAGCACTCCTGCACCGGACACTCCAGAGTGTATGTATGTTTACAGTCCAGGGGTGGGTCAAAAAGCTGAAGGGACTTGCCAACCGTGGCAGGAAAAAAAGTACAAAAAAAGAAAAAGCATTGAAAAACCGAACACCAAACAATCGTTTTGCCGACACAGGGGGGCCTTGAGTTCGTGCTGCAGTGATAATTTAATCTGAGTGAAGGTAATGCATAATCTATGGCTTGCAACCTGGGTGATGGGAAAGAATCTCAGGTCGGGACTGATGTTGTTTCTTTTTCGGCTACTAGTAGCCGAAAAGAGAGCGCTGATAGTGGCAGTAATAAACATAGGTGGGTAGGATAAATGCTACCACACCACACTCTTGTGTACATTAGGGCAATATAGTTATTTACTGATTTAAGTTGTCAAAGTAGACAATATACTAGTTTAAATACCCACCTGGCCAGGTGAATTAATTTAGGACAAACGCTGTTTTGAATTATACAAATAGACAACGTTTTGTGTAGACCAACCTGCCCTATGACCTACTCTATACTCTAGTACAGGCCTGCCCTATGACAATGCGCAACCTGCCCTATGACCTGCAATACTCTAGTACATACGCTGGGTTGCGTTTTCAAAGTAGGCAATGTATGTATGTATGTATGTATGTATGTATGCTATAGTCCAGGGGTAGCTTAGGCCAAATCGCGGGAGGCTGAAGATGGATGTGGGGCAGTTGCCCGACCGTGATAGGAAGGGCTTAAAGGCAATGCTTTGGTACGAGTGGACATAAGCATACCTACCCTACTACCTCAAGCAACCATAGCAGATAGCTTGTGCGGGTATCCAAGTGGGCTGAGAGACGTACCCATCTGACCCCTTTACATATATGTATTTTACATATATGTATATATAGTGTAGTGAAGTGTAAAAGGGTGTTTTCATCCGACTCTGGCGTTTCCTTCACATCATGTTAGTAGTGCTGTGGGGGCGCTGGGGAGTATCTATGTTGTATAATATACTGGACGGTTCACCCACCTAACGAAAACGAGCTTCGATACCGGTGGTAATCTCAAGAATATATAAAGACATCATATAAATAAAGCTACAAACAGCGGTTGTATGTCTTGAAACTTGAACTGTTGTTGGTTACATGGCTGTAATATGTAAATACGTTACATGGTTTAGTTTTATTAATATGGCTCGTGCGTTGGAGAGAACTACCGCATGCGCCTTCAGGATTGGCGGACGGTCTGGGCAAACGACCCTTTGCCCAGAAAAGCCGGATTCGGGATCCGGCTTGCAGACCACATAGGGGAGGTAGGGTGACTTTGCCAAACCGAATTCGGGGGATCCGCTTGAGACCACTCCAGTTATGTGGTGGACTTTGCCAAATCGGATTCGGGATCCGCTTGATGTACCAGCTGGAAATATCCAGTGGTGGTGGGTGGAATTGCCAACCGATTCAGGATCCGGGTGTATTATAGGACGTGAGACCACTCCAGGTGGGTGGACTTTGCCAAGTTATGGTTAAGATGGTACTCTGTCTACTGAGCCCTAGCAACTTAAATGTTCCTGATATGAATTGCTACATTTTTTTAGTTTCAGCAAGCTTGAGCAGTCTACTTTGTGAACATGTACTTGATCTTGAACTTGGTTACATGGCTCCAGCCAGCAATTTGGCTGGCTGGAGCCACGTACCGGTCTGGATACTAAGCCCTAGCAAGTTTAATGCTCCTGATTTGAATTGTTACATGGTTTTACAGCAAGCTTGGGCAGACTACTTGGTGAACATGTAACAAGGAAATGTAACAATAACATAAGACCTTTTCCAACTGGTTTCCAGATGAAGAGTCGGGGGGTCGACTCCCCCTTCGGTCGCTCTTGGCGTTGCAGGTCGTCGTCTACCGCGGTGGTAGCTTGTCCAGTTGTGGTAGGAGACCGCTCCCACCCGCGGTATGACGGACTCCCTTAACACCACGCCCATCAGCGTTATCATTATCATTACATGGCTGAGGCCAGCAATTTGGCTGCCCCCCGCCAGAAACCAGGGAGCATAGTAAGCATACCAAGCAGATTATCCCGCTTAATGGGTTGTCCCTGTAGGGCAGTGAGCAATCCTGTGAAGATGGTGGGTACTGTGTCTTCTTTGCTCACTTTAAAGTGAGAGCGAAAAGTACAGATTTCGGCATTCTTTTCACATGCGTGTAGGCCATGCAGGGCAGTGAGCCATCCTGGGGTGGGTACCAGAGTTGTCCAGGAAATCCCCCAGCTCTGCGCCCTAAGATGCAATCAAGTGTACAGTTTGCATCCCGAGACGCAACCAATTACATTACGAATTACGACCCAAGTACGCAACCAATTACGACCCATAGCCTGCGTCCTGTAACGCAGCCAACTCACTGGTGGGTACTGTGACTTCCTTGCTCGCTTGAAATGGGAGCGAGTTGTCAAGATTTGGGAGTTTGGATTTGAACTTCAATATGATTGTTACCGTATGTGACGTATTTTTGGAATTGAACTAAAGTAAAATGTAGTGTTACATAGTTTTCCAGCCAATTCTGGACGGCTCACTGTCTTCCAGATCCCACTGTGCTACACCCACGAAAAACAGCCCTCCTTGCTCGCTACAATATGCGAGCACCAGTACAATGGATTTACCCTTTGCCTTTGAGTGGTAAAACCATCCCCAGTGGATCAAATGTCCGTGTGGTAAAACCACTATACTAAGCGAGATATATTTTGATATTGGGAAGCTCAGATTTGAACTTGAATATAATTGAATTATAATGTTACATATTTTTAGTTAACATGGTTAACTCAAGATTATCAGGAAAGCAAATTACTCTTGAATTGCTCATTTTTTAAATTTCACTCCACAAGTTCAGATGATTTAACCCCTGAACTTCTGCTTACCAGAAAGAAAGATTACAATGGACACTTATCCTGGCAGTGGAACACCACCGCCCTCGAAAGAACGGACTCCGAACACCCACTGTCTTCCGGGAGTGGGGATCGAACTTCTCCCGTTGGCGTAAGCTTAACCAACGGTGTCTGGACCATACCGCCCTCCAGACTGGGCAAACTGGGCCAGACTGGGCAGACTGGACCCTCCAGACTGGGCTTAAGAAGATTACAATGGGCACTTATCCTGGCAGTGGAAACACCACCGCCCCCGAGGGAACGGACGGGGCTTACCCCCCCCCCCCCCCCTCCCCCCAAACACACACACCACGACCCAACCACCTAGCTACATGTACATACTCCCCTTCTTATCCCCGTTCGGAACGGGATGGCTCTATCGTAAAGCTACCCGGCCCGGACGAAGCAGATGCGGGGTCCAATCAGGTCTCTGGTTCGAACCTCAACGAGGTCATCTGGGCCCACCCGGAGGGTCGTCGACCGGCATGGTAACTGGACTCAAGGTGTGATGTAAGCCCGTCCATCGCATATCTACGAGGCGGTTCCCTTAATACCCAATGGGCACGTCCTAGAGGTCATTCTGTGGCAATTCTTGGATGTTCAAATTTCCATTTTTTTACTCCCCTTCTTAATTATACGGTAAAGCAACCAGGGTACTTCCATAGACCAAATTGGCCAGCGCTTTAGCGCACTTAAAAAAACTGCGCTTTTTAGTGCAAAAAGCGCAAAAATGCTTGCTGTGCCCACAGGGGGTTGCAAAAATCTGCGCGAAACGCGCAGTGGGGCTCAAAAAGACAGCGCACCAGCGCGCGAGCTTGGAAGTAACCTGAAAGCAACAGTAGTTGTTCTTTTGCTGTACCATAAATTAATTCTGGTCCTTCCTTTTCAAGCCCTTCCTACAGGGGTGGGAAAGTCCCTTGAGCCTATTTGGCCTACCCCTGGAATGTAACAACATACATACAACATACATAGTACAGCATGTGCGGTAAATACATACAACATACATGGTACAGCATGTGTAGTCCAGCGATACAACATACATGGTACAGCATGTGCGGTACATACATACAACACACATGGTACAGCATGTGCAGTCCAGCAATAGCCACTTTGGCTCTAGCACTTGGACTCCAGCATGAAGCTGGTCATGAATCCTGACTCCTCTGAAGGATGGAAATAACTTGTACATTTTATAAACAAATGCGATAAGTTTCTCACAATTAAATAATAATCCCCTATGGAATCTGATGGGATGATTATTTAATTATATTGTATAATTAAATTATCACTGTAGCATGAACTCAGGGCCCCCGTCGGTAAAACAATTGTTTGGGGTTCAGTTCATCAATGCTTTTTCTGTCAAGCCCTTCCTGTCACGGCTGGGCAAGTCCCTTTAGCCTATCTGACCAACTCATGGACTGTAACAACATACATGTTGTTTTAGCCAACTTTGGCTCACTGGCTTCCAGTTCCGAGTCCCTCCGTGCGATACCCCAAAACCAAAATTCTCCAACTCCACACTGGCATACTCTAACATCTAGAGTTTAGGGTTTAACCCTTAACCCAACACCACACTGGCACACTCTAATATCTAGAGTTTAGGGTTCGGGGTTTAATCCTAAGCCCGAGTTCACACTGGCATGCTCTAATATCTAGAGTTTAGGGTTTGGGGTTTAATCCTAAGCCCGACTTCACACTGGCATGCTCTAATATCTAGAGTTTAGGGTTTGGGGTTAAATCCTAAGCCCGACTTCACACTGGCATGCTCTAATATCTAAAGACCATCATATGATGGTGACCAAAGGCGAGTATGATATAATATCATAAAACATATCATTTGATATTATACAAAGTGCATCGTATGATATTGTATATAAATGGCAACTTGAGCCTAGTCAGACTGTTGACAGCATATGATATCATGTTATATCACATTGCCTTTCCCTAATAATATCTCCGTAACGCCCCCTCACACACAGCACTGGGAACGCCACACATAAACAGTTCAGCCCATCAACATCAGTACCATCGCTTTCCTTGTTTCCTAGTTGTTGTTGTTCTTGTTGTTGTTGAACAATGTTGATGGCATGAGCTGCCTCTTAGTCGCTATCCCAGTGCTGTGTGTGAGGGGGGTGGGGGCGTTACGGATTTACCAGAGATGTTTAGTGTGAACTCGAATAAGGTACTGATCATAGATTTTTGTCTCAGCTACGAGCAGCAGCTTCTAGGCAGCTCCCCTATCTGGCTCTTCAGCCAAGCAAGATGCAACCTAATGCACCTTGAAGCTGACACAACCAGCTTTCCTGTGTTGTTGACGTCTTGGGGCTTGGCCTAGTGGCTGGCTCAGGGAGCTGCCAAGAAGCTGCTGCTCGTAGCTGAGAAGAAAAGCTATGACCTTATTTGAGTTCACACATTACATCTCTGATGACTCCCTAACGAGCCAGATCTCCTCAGGTTTAGGGTTTAGGTTATAGGGTACAGGAAATCTGGCTTGTGGGTACTGGCTTTGTAAGTACTAGCATCCCCCCACCCTAGGGAGAGGGCCCTAAACAAGGAAACTGCCCAGCTGCCCCGGCGCTGTTCAGTCTCCGCATTGATTTCTGCTGAGTATGTAACAATATCCTCTCTCTATAGAAGTGCATTTTTACCTGTTGTGATATCAGGCCCATTTTGGGCGGAGCCCCCCCTTCTGGGTCAGCCAACAGTCTCGTAACTAACTCGCTTCCGTTGCCACCTGTTGCTCCGTTGTGAACACTCTCCGCCATTTTTAAGCGTCGCTTGCGACGCTGCATAGAACTTGCTGTGTACAGGTTTCTAATTAGGAACTTGAGATAACAGCCCTTGCTGACACAGCAGGGCCTGCCTGTGCTATTTGGGGGTAATTGCATAGCATAGCCATACGGGGGGAAATAGGCCCAGGGAGGGGGGCCCATGGGTTTCTGCCACTTGCTTGGGATAGGCTGCCCCTGTCCCTGTCCTCCCCCCAGCCTTCGGGGGCAGAAGCCTCCAGGTCCTGGGGGGCGCAGCCCCCCAAGACCGGCGGGTCCTGTTCGTCCCCATGTGCCAGGTCAGCAGAGTGCTGCTGTTGGGTGTCATCCTCGTCAAGCTCCGGCCAACTAACTGAACTCAACCGACTGGCAGTCGAGCAGAAGTAGCTGACGTAAGCTGGCGTGCCAGGGGCGGTTGGTAAATTTCCTCGGGAGAAGCCTGCTGACTCAGCATTCAGGTCAGCATTGGTTTCGGAGCCGCCCTTTTCTTCTTGTTCCTCCATAAACAAATTTGCGTCTACCTCCAGAGCCGAGAAACGGCTGGCGCCAGCGTCTGGGGCACTTAGGGGGGGCTGGGCCCTCCTAAACTCTGCCTTGGGTGAATCCTCTGCCCCCTCCTCTTCTTGCACCACGTCCAGTGGGAAGGGGACGAAGGGGGAGCGAAGGAGTGACTTGATTGATGATTTTGATCGGGATAGAAAGTTGTGTTGAACTTGACTGTTGTTGCCCACTGAGGTTGAGCGGCACAGGTGGTCCGCTACCTTGTTGATAGCGGAGGGCCCCGTACGTGTGACCCCGATGGTGCGGCTCTTGAAAAGAGTTTGTGTGTTCTGGTAGAAAGAGTGGGGAGGGGTGAGGGGGGTGAGGGACACCGATGGTACAGCTCTTGAAAATAGCTCGTGTGTTCTGGAAAGAAGAGTAGGAAGGAGTGAGGGGGTTGAGGGGGGTGAGGGACACCGATGGTGCGGCTCTTGAAAAGAGTTCGTGCATTCTGGAAGGAAGAGTGGGGAGAGGTGAGGGAGGTGAGGGGGGTGAGGGACACCGATGGTACAGCTCTTGAAAATAGCTCGAGTGTTCTGGAAGGAAGAGTGGGGAGGGGTGAGGGGGTTGAGGGGGGTGAGGGACACCGATGGTGCGGCTCTTGAAAAGAGTTTGTGCGTTCTGGAAGGAAGAGTGGGGAGAGGTGAGGGAGGTGAGGGGGGTGAGGGACACCGATGGTACAGCTCTTGAAAATAGATCGTGTGTTCTGGAAGGAAGTGTAGGAAGGAGTGAGGGGGTTGAGGGGGGTGAGGGACACCGATGGTGCGGCTCTTGAAAAGAGTTCGTGTATTCTGGAAGGAAGAGTGGGGAGAGGTGAGGGAGGTGAGGGGGGTGAGGGACACCGATGGTACAGCTCTTGAAAATAGCTCGTGTGTTCTGGAAGGAAGAGTGGGGAGGGGTGAGGGGGGTGAGGGGGGTGAGGGACACCGATGGTGCGGCTCTTGAAAAGAGTTCGTGTATTCTGGAAGGAAGAGTGGGGAGAGGTGAGGGAGGTGAGGGGGGTGAGGGACACCGATGGTACAGCTCTTGAAAATAGCTCGTGTGTTCTGGAAGGAAGAGTAGGAAGGAGTGATGTAGGTTACACTGTTTTCTGTACGGTGTTATGTTGTTTTGTCTTACCTTTGTTGGTTTGGTTCTGCTTGGGACGTCGTGCAGACAGAGGGCAGCCTGAAGGCTGATAGACCATGATATCAAACCAAGCCAAGCTTAGCCAAGCAGATCATGAGCAGCCTGAAGGCTGATAGACCATGATATCAAACCAAGCCAAGACAAGCCAAGCAGATCATGAGCAGCCTGAAGGCTGATAGACCATGATATCAAACCAAGCCAAGACAAGCCAAGCCAAGCAGATCATGAGCAGCCTGAAGGCTGATAGACCATGATATCAAACCAAGCCAAGCCAAGCAGATCATGTGCAGCCTGAAGGCTGATAGACCATGATATCAAACCAAGCCAAGCCAAGCCAAGCAGATCATGAGCAGCCTGAAGGCTGATAGACCATGATATCAAACCAAGCCAAGCCAAGCCAAGCAGATCATGAGCAGCCTGAAGGCTGATAGACCATGATATCAAACCAAGCCAAGCCAAGCAGACAGTGGGCAGCCTGAAGGCTGATAGACCATGATATCAAACCAAGCCAAGCCAAGCCAAGCAGATCATGAGCAGCCTGAAGGCTGATAGACCATGATATCAAACCAAGCCAAGCCAAGCCAAGCAGATTATGAGCAGCCTGAAGGCTGATAGACCATGATATCAAACCAAGCTAAGCAGACAGTGGGCAGCCTGAAGGCTGATAGACCATGATATCAAACCAAGCCAAGCCAAGCCAAGCAGATCATGAGCAGCCTGAAGGCTGATAGACCATGATATCAAACCAAGCCAAGCAGACAGTGGGCAGCCTGAAGGCTGATAGACCATGATATCAAACCAAGCCAAGCCTAGCCAAGCAGATCATGAGCAGCCTGAAGGCTGATAGACCATGATATCAAACCAAGCCAAGCAGACAGTGGGCAGCCTGAAGGCTGATAGACCATGATATCAAACAAGCCAAGCAGACAGTGGGCAGCCTGAAGGCTGATAGACCATGATATCAAACCAAGCCAAGCAGACAGTGGGCAGCCTGAAGGCTGATAGACCATGATATCAAACCAAGCCAAGCAGACAGTGGGCAGCCTGAAGGCTGATAGACCATGATATCAAACCAAGCCAAGCCAAGCCAAGCAGATCATGAGCAGCCTGAAGGCTGATAGACCATGATATCAAACCAAGCCAAGCAGACAGTGGGCAGCCTGAAGGCTGATAGACCATGATATCAAACCAAGCCAAGCAGACAGTGGGCAGCCTGAAGGCTGATAGACCATGATATCAAACCAAGCCAAGCAGACAGTGGGCAGCCTGAAGGCTGATAGAACATATATTATCAAAAGAAAATGAAGGAAGTACGCACATGTAAGGGTTACGGTAGGGGAAGTTACCCCCCGCTTCACTTAGCCCCCACTTACCTAAACCCTAACCCCACCTAGACCCTAAACCCTATAACCACGTAAATCCTAAACATTTGAATCAAAACCGAAACCACTGAACTCTACACCCCCTAGACTTAATTGGGGGCCGTTTTAAGTGGGGGTTTACTTCCCCCTACCCCGTGTAAGGGTTTCAGCAATTTATCCCTGTGTGGGTCTGTGGTACTGGTGGGGTGGTGGGTGGGTACTGGGGTGGTGGTGTGGTGGGGGTCAGGGGGGGGGTGCAGGGTGTGTGTGTGTGGGGGGGGGGTATCAGGGGGTGGGTAGTTACAGCAATTTATCCCTGTGTGGGTCCGTGGTGCTGGTGGTGTGGTGGGTGGGTACTGGGGTGGTGGTGTGGTGGGGGTCGGGGGGGGTGCAGGGTGTGTGTGTGGGGGGGGGTATCAGGGGGTGGGTAGTTACAGCAATTTATCCCAATGTGGGTCCGTGGTACTGGTGGGGTGGTGGGTGGGTACTGGGGTGGTGGTGTGGTGGGGGTCGGGGGGAGGGTGCAGTGTGTGTGTGTGTGGGGGGGGGGGGGTTCATGGGTGGGTAGTTTCAGCAATTTATCCCTGTGTGGGTCCGTGGTACTGGTGGGGTGGTGGGTGGGTACTGGGGTGGTGGTGTGGTGGGGGTCGGGGTGGGGGTGCAGGGGGTGGGGGTGGGGGGTATCAGGGGGTGGGTAGTTTCAGCAATTTATCCCTATGTGGGTCCGTGGTGCTGGTGGTGTGGTGGGTGGGTACTGGGTGGTGGTGTGGTGGGGGTCGGGGAGGGTGCAGGGTGTGTGTGTGGGGGGGGGTATCAGGGGGGGGTAGTTACAGCAATTTATCCCAATGTGGGTCCGTGGTACTGGTGGGGGTGGGGTGGGTACTGGGGTGGTGGTGTGGTGGGGGTCGGGGGGAGGGTGCAGGTGTGTGTGTGTGTGTGCGGGGGGGGGTCATGGGTGGGTAGTTTCAGCAATTTATCCCTGTGTGGGTCCGTGGTACTGGTGGGGTGGTGGGTGGGTACTGGGGGTGGTGTGGTGGGGGTCGGGGGAGGGTGCAGGGGGGTGGGGGTGGGGGTATCAGGGGGTGGGTAGTTTCAGCAATTTATCCCTGTGGGTCCGTGGTACTGGTGGGGTGGTGGGTGGGTACTGGGGTGGTGGTGTGGTGGGGGTCGGGGGGAGGGTGCAGGGGGGGTGGGGGTGGGGGGGTATCAGGGGGGGGTAGTTACAGCAATTGATCCCTGCGTGGGCCTGTGGCACTGCATGGAAAACTGTGGGCCTGTGTAGGCCTGTGGTACTCCATGCAAAGCAACTCTGATAGCTGCTGATAGCAATGAATCCCTGTGTGGGCCTGGATTTTTGCATGGGAAACAATGACAGGGAGCCTGGGGGCCCTCATGGTCGGCTCTGATGCGTGTATGGGGGTCAGTGGATGAATGCCATGGATACATGATAACTGGCAATGGTGGTGGAGAGGAGAGGAGAAGGGAAGAGGGGGGGGGGGGGGGGGGGGGGGGGGAGGGGTCAGTGGATGTACGCCATGGACACATGATAACTGGCAATGGTGGGGGAGAGGAGAAGGGAAGTGTGGGGGGGGGGAGGGGTCAGTGGATGTACGCCATGGACACATGATAACTGGCAATGGTGGGGGAGAGGAGAAGGGAAGTGGGGGGGGAGGGGTCAGTGGATGAACGCCATGGACACATGATAACTGGCAATGGTGGGGGAGAGGAGAAGGGAAGTGTGTGTGTGTGTGTGGGGGGGGGGGGGGGAGAGGGGTCAGTGGATGTACGCCATGGACACATGATAACTGGCAATGGTGGGGGAGAGGAGAAGGGAAGTGGGGGGTGGGGGTGAGGGGGGTCAGTGGATGTACGCCATGGACACATGATAACTGGCAATGCAGTCCAAGGAACTAGGGTTGTTGGTAGCGATGCATTACTCGGGCAGGGCCGACCAACACAGATAGCACTGTACCCTTGCTGTACCCGCGCCTACACAGACTGCTCTACTACTGGGTCTAGAGATACTGCCCTGCATGCGGCCTAGATCACAACTGAACATGCGACAGGTCCTGTGAGAACAACCTAAACACACCCAAAACCAACTTAACAACCTGAAAACCACCCAAGGAACTAGGGTTAGCGCACAGCTGCACAAATAGCGCTGTACCCTTGGATTTCTGCTTGAGAAATTACTCAGATACTGATGCATCCCAGAGTGGGCTGATATTGCTGCAAGGGTAAAAATAGACCAAGCGAAATTCACCCTTGCATGGACCTTGTTTGTTGTACAGAAAATTACGCCAAGTGTGGTTCATCCATGTTTGGCCTCGTTTGTTATACAGAAAGGTACGCCAAGTGCGAGTCATCCATGCGTGGGCCTAGGTTGTTGTACAGAAAAGTACCCCAAGTGTGATCCATCCATGTGTGGGCTAGGGTGGGGGCTAGGGTTGTTGCATGGTCTGACTGCCTCAGCTTTAGTCTAGTCTGGGGACTAATCGTCACGGTCAACAGCAATAGAAGAAATAAGATGCCACTAGACGCGGCTGTGTTGCATGATAGCATGATTGCATGATAGCATCAGCGCAGGACGACCCGGAAGATTTGGCACTTACCGCCCTGGGAGGATCCACGTTGGCACCGGTTATGAGGAGTTCGTCCAAGAGCTTCAAATGCTGGGCCCATTTCTCGATGGAGGTGCTTCTCGTTAGTATTCGTTTTATAGAAGATGGGCGGTTGGGAGAAGGGCTGCCGTTATCATTGTCAAAGGGGCTGTTTCGGTCGGGGCAAAAGGGACTGCTTAGGTCATAACTGCTACTTAATTGTAGCTGCTCCTTGAAAGTGGCGCCAGGTGCGACCTTCGCTTGGGGCGTGGGGGCAGAAGCGGAGGGGGTATCCAAGCACGCCATTCTGCGGAGTGGATGACAGATGGGAAATGAGCGCAAGCGAGGTTGCTATCAATGTTCAGTCAACCGGGACCAGGACAGGCCGTTGCAAGTCGGTGGAAGGATATATTGCGCGAGCGCCAGTCTGTAGGAAGGAAACGGAGGTGTGGTGAATGCCGGAGGAATGCCAGGCGCAGCGAAGCTTCCTCGGCAAATCCGACATGGCTATTCTTGCCTTCGCCGTACGCGTACTACGTACGTACTTACGTTTATTTACGTACGAGGAACCTTCTGTCACGAATGAGCTGTCGCCTGTGAATCTATCTTCTAATTTGGCGTACTCCTTTCATCTAATAATCTAATCGTCCAGGCTCGGCCCTAGACTTGCTTTTCGTTCGCGACAGAGTGGCGTCACAAATGAAAGCCGTTATAAAGACGCAGGTATTGACAGTCGCGTCCAACGTGCTCTGACTTGACAGCCGCGAGCTGTCAGAGGGCCAATCACACTTGATATATTTCGCCCAATGGCTACAGGCCCTCGGGCGAGAAGCGGCTTGAAGTGCTGAGCATATTTCAGTTATCGATAGGGACGATAGCTGTCACCAACATGAACTCACTTGTTAGTCCCTTGCAGCCGCTGGCAGCCCTGACCCAGTCACACTTGAACAATTTCGCCCATTGCCCACGTACTCCGCTTTCCTTCTTCCTACTTATACTAGCAGACCGTCACTTGTCTAGAAACAGTCCCTAGTGCGTCAACAAACGCACCAACCCTTAAATCACGAACCTCATGCACACGACCCACTCTTTCCCTCCTTGCATTGCGCCATGACAAGCTACTAATCGAATCCTGTACCGCTCTCAAGTCCGAAGGATTCCACGACCCAGCGCCTCAAATTCATTCAACGCACAGCCATCTGAGGTACAATTAATAGCTCGGACAATACCTCAACGATACCTCTTAGCACCAACTGCGCATGATCAAGCGATGAAAAACCGAGGGCAGGGTGGGAAGCATCGGGTGCGTCAAACCTTGCATTCTCATCGGCAGCTCTCTAAGCCCGAGTACCTTCCCTTCAACCGAGTGCCAACCAACTCTGACCCAGACTTGAGCCAGGGTGCTCAACCAACTCTGCCCCAGCCCTGCCCCAGCCTAGAGCCAGGGTACTCAACCAACTCTGCCCCTGCCCTGACCCAGACCCGGGCTAGGGATTCCAACCCCTCACAATATCCCCTTCGACCAGAGGCCATGCAATCCCAGGGATCAGCTCTTCCCCAGGATCCAGAATCACAAGCCTGACACCGTAGTGACACCGCCGTAGGGCGCAAGTACGCCTCCTGGTACTGCCGTACCTCCAGAAGGTATAATTACCTCTCCTGGTACTGCCGTACCTCCCGCATGAAAGTTGCAATGCCTGCTCCGGATGAATCTGGCTCTGGGGAGCCTGTCCTATCAGTACCAGCCTGGCAGGACCCCGGTAGCATGGAGCCGCCAGATGGCGAGAACACACCGCCAGCCTGGCAAGACCTGGACAGCATGCAGGCACTTGATGGCGAGAACACACTGCCAGCCTGGCAAGACCTAGACAGCATGCAAGCACATGATGGCGAGAACACGCTGCCAGCCTGGCAGGACTCTGACAGCATGCAGCTAGCAGATGGCGAGAACACACCGCCACCCTGGCAGGAACCCGTAGTCACACCATCAGAATTGGAGCCATCCTCAGCAGCAGCACCACCACCACCTCCTGAAGATGATTCAAGTGGTATAGAGTGGACAGTGGCCAATGTGTTCATCTCCCTAGCCGTGTTTGTGCTGGCAGGGTTGGCAGGTGCGGGCCACCACCACCACCATCACCAACATTGTTACAGCACCACACACCACCACCACATCTCCCTAGGCATGTTTGTCCTGGCAGGGCTGAGCTGGCAGGTGCGAGCCACCACCACCATCACCAACATTGTTACAGCACCAGCACCACCACCACCACCACCATCACCACCACCACCACCACATCTCCCTAGGCATGTTTGTCCTGGCAGGGCTGGGCTGGCAGGTACGGACCACCACCATCACCACCATCCCTACCAACACCAACACGATCACCACCATCACCACACCAACAAACATTGTCATCATCATCAGCACCACCACCACCACCACCACCACATGTCCTCAGGCGTCTTTGTGCTGGCAGGACTGGCAGGTGCGGACTCAACAGTACTGTATAATTGTGCTGTGGCATGTGTGTGGTTGGCCCCAATGCAAGCAACCGGGCTGGCCCCCTCAACCTCAGGCCTCGTAATAAGGCGTAATTTATTTATATGTGGCGTGTGTGGAAAGTAGTGAAGCACAGATGCAATAATATGATTATTATTTTTATATATTGATTAATATGATCAACAATATTATATATGCAATAAACATGATCATCAATATTTATGTATTGATTATCATGATCATCAATATTTATATTATGCAATAACATGATCATCAATATTTATGTATTGATTATTATGATCATCAAGATTATATTATGCAATAACATGTTCATCAATATTCATAGTATACAATAAGATGATCATCAGTAGTTATACTACCCATGCTTACTCTGCCTGCAGACGGTGAGCAGCTTGAAGGCTGATGGACCTAAAAACACACCCAACCCAACCCAACCCAACCCAACCCAACCCAACCCAACCCAACCAACCCAACCCAACCCAACCCAACCCAACCCAACCCAACCCAACCCAACCCACCCAACCCAACCCAACGCAACCCAACCCAACCCAACCCAACCCAACTCAACCCAACCCAACCCAACCCAACCCAACGCAACCCAACCCAACCCAACCCAACTCAACCCAACCCAACGCAACCCAACCCAACCCAACCCAACCCAACCCAACCCAACCTTTCCCTTATAGAAATAGGAGGTGGCTGGCTGATGTGGCAGACAATTCGCGAGGGAAAGCCATGGTACTACCTAGTGGCTGGTGGGTATTAGCCCTGGCATTATTTGGGGCTTTTCATATCAGCTTCTAGGCAGCTCCCGTGACTGATATAACTGAAGATTCGACAGGGAAAGCCATGGTGCTACCTAGGTTTGAGGGTTTCCGCTGTTTTATAAGTTGTAGCACTGTTTTATTTTTTAATAAGTTTTATTCTGTGCGACGCAGATCAGCTTCTAGGCAGCTCCCCTGGCTGATGTGGCAGACGATCCGCCAGGGAAAGCCATAATGCTAGCTAGTGGTAGGTGGGGATTTGCACTGTTTATTGGTTGGGTTTTTTGTCTGGGGGGGGTTCCACTGTTTTATGGGTATTAGCACTGTTTTAGTTTGTATATAATTGTATTCTGGCTTTGCATATCAGCTTCTAGGCAGCTGTCTAATGGTAATGATAACGCCTGGTGGGGTGTGGTGTTAAGGGAGCCCGTCGTACGCGGGTGGGGGGCGGTCTCCTACCTCAACTGGACAAGCTACCATCGCATTTGACAACGACCTGCAACGCCAAGAGCGACCGAAGGGGGAGTCGAACCCCCAACTCTTCATCCTCAAGCGATCTGGTCTACCACTTGACCATTGCCCAAGTATCTACTCAACCTGACTTACAGACATCTGAAATGAAAAAACGCTGCCTGGAAGCTGTCGTGAAAAACTTTTCAGTTGCAAGCTACAGCTTTTACGCAGCCCCCCTGACTGGGTATTTCGTCAAACAAAATGAGATCTAGTGCACCTTGAAGCAATCACAATTAGTTGTTCAGAACAATGGAGACATTTGGGTTGCGCTCAGTGCCTGGACCGAGGAGCTGCCTAGAAGCTACTGCTCGTCCCTGGAAAGAAAAGCTCTGTGTAGGATGAAAGTCTCCTTTATGCAACATGAAATCACCGAGTTCAGAATGGGAGCTCATGCTTTGACCAGCTGTCCAGAACTGCCAAACTATTAGGGTTCAGCTTAGCGGCTGGCTCAAGGAGCTGCCTAGAAGCTACTGCTTGTAGCCAAAAATAAAAAGTTCTGTCTGGAAGCTGGCATTAATAGCTTTCCAGCTACCTATAGGCTCATGAAAAGTCAGAGATTTTTTTCATGCGACGCGGCGCAAATTGAGCGACTCGGTGCGCCCCAGTGCAACACGCTGCCCCCTGAACCTCACTTAGTGTGAATCGTGAATCCTGGTGGATTTGGGGGTAATTTCTTTCTAGTTTACCCATACCCATGCGTCACCTGGAAGCTGGCATTAAGAGCGTTCCAGATGCCTGCGGGCTCATAAAATGCCAGGGACCTTTTTTTTGTCGCTGCGCAAATTAAGCGAATCGGTGCGACCCTCGTGCAACGCGCTGCCTCCTGAACCTCGTGGAGTGCGAAGCGTGAAGCCCGGTGGGTTTGGGGGGTTATTTCTTTCTAGTTTAGGCAGACCCATGCGTCGCTTGGAAGCTAGCATTAATATCTTTCCACCTGCCCACGGGCTCATAAAAAGCCAGAGCCTAGCGGAATGCGGAGCGCGAAGGCCGGTGGGTTTGGGGGGCAATTTCTTTCTAGAGTAGCCAGACCCATGCATCACCTGGAAGCTGGAATTAAGAGCTTTCCAGGTACCCACGGGCTCATCAAAGCCGCAGACTTGTTTTTGTTTACGCAGCCGGACGCAGCGTAAATTGAGCGACTCGTGCGACCCCAGTGCCAACGCGCTGCCTCCTGAAGCCTTGCGGAGTGTGAATAGTGAAGCCCAGTGGGTTTGGGGGGCCATGTCTTTTTAGTTTAGCCATACCCAAGCATCACCTGGAAGCTGGCATTAAGAGCTTTCCAGGTACCCACAGGCTTCAAAAAAGCCACAGCCTTTTTTTGCGACACAGCCGGACGCAGCGCAAATTGAGCGACTCGGTGCGACCCCGGTGCAACCCGCTGCCCCCTGAACCTCACTAAGTGTGAATCGTGAATCCTGGTGGGTTTGGGGGTCATTTCTGACTAGTTTAGCCAGACCCATGCGTCACCTGGAAGCTGGCATTAATAGCTTTCCAGCTACCCACGGGCTCATAAAAAGCCGGAGACTCTTTTGTATGCGACACAGCGCAATTGAGCGACTCGGTGCGACCCCTGTGCAACATGCTACCTCCTACCATACCCATGCATCACCTGGAAGCTGGCATTAAGAGCGTTCCAGCTGCCCACGGGCTCATAAACAGCCAGAGACTTTTTCTATGCGACGCGTCTCAAATTGAGCGACTCGGTGCGACCCAGGTGCAACACGTTGCCTCCTAAACCTAGCGGAGTGCAAAGCGCAAAGGCCGGGAGGTTTGGGGGGTCATTTCAGACTAGTTAAGCCTGACTCATTTGTTGCCTGGAAGCTGGCATTAAGAGCTTTCCAGCTCATAAAAAGCCAGAGACATTGTTTTTGCGACGCAGGGCAAATGTAGCGACTCTGTGCGACCCCGATGCAACACGCTGCCCCCTAAACCTAGCGGAGTGCGAAGCGTGAAGGCCGGGGGGGTTGAGGGGTCATTTCTCACTAGTTTAGCTAGACCCATGCGTCACCTGGAAGCTGGCATTAATAGCTTCCAGGTACCCACAGGCTTATAAAAAGCCACAGGCTTTGTTTTGCGACGCAGCCGGACGCAGCGTAAATTGAGCGACTCGGTGCGACCCCAGTGCAACACACTGCTTCCCTGAACCTCGCTAAGTGTGAATAGTGAAGCCCGGTGGGTTTGAGGGGTCATTTCTGACTACTTTAGCCAGACCCATGCGTCACCTGGAAGCTGGCATTAATAGTTTCCAGCTGCCCACGGGCTTATAAAAAGTCTGAGACTGTTTTTTTTGCGCCGTGCCGCAAATTGAGCGACTCGGTGCGACCTTGGTGCAACGCGCTGCCTCCTGAACCTCGTGGAGTGCGAAGCGTGAAGCCCGGTGGGTTTGGGGGGTTATTTCTTTCTAGTTTAGGCAGACCCATGCGTTGCTTGGAAGCTAGCATTAATAGCTTTCCACCTGCCCACGGGCTCATAAAAAGCCAGAGCCTTTTTTTTGCGACACGGCGCGACTCGGTGCAACCCCGGTGCAACGCGCTGCCTCCTGAACCTTGCAGAGTGCGAAGCACGAAGCCCGGTGTGTTTGAGGGGTCATTTCTCTCTAGATTAGCCAGACCCATGCGTCGCCTGGAAGCTGGCGATAGTGGCTGTAGCACGAACTCGGCATACCTGTCGGTTAAAAACAATTCTTTTGGGGGTCAGTTCATCAAATGCTTTTCCTTTCTAGCCCTTCTGGCAGTTGGTGAAGTCCCCATAGCCTATTTGGGGTATATGGGTATAACATTGAGAGATATGGGTATAACCTTGTGCTATTATGCGGTTCATCCCCCCCCCCCCCCCCCCCCCCCCCCCCCCCCCCCCCACACACACACACACACACACAGACACACACACACACACACAAAACACACGCCCAACTCTACCCCCCACACTCACACATGTGCTTTGTGCGCTTGTGGAAATGGGTTCATCCCCCCCCCCCCCCACACACACACACACACACACACACACACACACACACACACTCACACACACACACACACACATGCACACACACACAAACCCCCCTCACCGCCCCCACAGGTGCATGTGCGTTGTGGTATATGGTTCATACCTACCTTACAGCCGGGGCGCCTCCTTTTAGCCGCACGTGAGTGATCTGTACTATTTTATGCAATTGTACTATTTTATGCAATTGTACTATTTTTATAACATTGTAATCGAGGGGGGGGGGGGGGGGGGGGGGGAGGAAAACAAATGTAACCGCATCTTTGATATTGATAGAGAACCGCGAGTCGGTATCCTTCAGGTTGCAGATGCAACGTGGAAGGGTCTTCTGCGTCGCAGGTCGCGAAGTAGGGAGGGTCTGTTGACCAGAAGGAAGGTCCGTTGCGTCGCAGGAAGCAGGCTATACAATTGTTTGCGTCCCAGGCAGCAGATCTGGGGGTCCTCCTGAAGTACCATAGTACCCAACTAATGGACAACATTGAGTAAACGGAGGAGGACCTGAGTTCCGAGTGTTACCCTGCAGTGGTAGAGCTATGTAAAAAAAGGTAATGACAACGCCTGGTGGGGCGTGGTGTTAAGGGAGCCCGTCGTACACGGGTGGGGGGCGGTCTCCTACCTCAACTGGACAAGCTACCATCGCGGTTGATAACGACCTGCAACGCCAAGAGCGACCGAAGGGGGAGTCAAACCCCTGACTCTTCATCTTCAAGCGAGCTGATCTACCACTTGACCATTGTATATCACTGAAAGGGGCTGTATCCTTCATATAGAAACGGAGTACAACCTTCAGGAACCCTAGGAATGCTTTTGTTTTACTTGGAGTGCCGCTTTTCCTTTTCGTTTTTCCCCCCTTTGCTCTTCTCTTTCTCATTTGCATGCAACCACCACACCCACCACACAAACGACACAAACCACAAAAAACACCACCACCATCCATCCACCCACAGCCGAGTACGACCTTCAGGACCGCTAGGACCGCTTTCACTAACTTGGATGACTGCATTTCCTTGTCGTTTTTCCCCCTTTGCTCTTCTCTTCTCTATTTGCATGCAACCACCACAACCACCACCACCACCAATACCACCACACAAACCACACAAAGCACAAAAGCACCACCACCATCCATCCACCCACAGCCGAGAACGACCTTCAGGACTGCTAGGGCTGCTTTCACTAACTTGGATTACTGCTTTTCGTTTTCAACCCTTTGCTCTTCTCTTCTCTATTTGCATGCAACCACCACCACCACACCCACAACACAAACCACCACCGCCAACCATCCACCCACCCACCGCCGAGTACGACCCTCAGGAACGCTAGGAACGCTTTCATTTGCTTGGAGTGCCACTTTTCCTTTTTGTTTTTCCTCTTGGCTCTTCTCTTCTCCATTTGCATGCACCCACCACACCCACCACACAAAACACCACCAACACCAACCATCCACCCACCGCCGAGTACAACCTTCAGGAACGCTAGGAGCGCTTTCATTTATTTGGAGTGCCACTTTTCCTTTTTGTTTTTTCTCTTGGCTCTTCTCTTCTCCATCTGCATGCAACCACCACACCCACCACACAAAACACACAAAACACCACCACGACCCACCCACCCCACCCACCACCGCCGAGTACGACCTTCAGGAACGCTAGGAACACTTTGCTGACTTAGAGTACTTCTTTTCCTTTTCGTTTTTTCCCCCTTGCTTTTCTCTTCTCCAGTTACATGCAACCACACCCACCACACAAACCACACAAACCAGCACCACCACCGCCAACAACCAACCAACCAACCACCTCCCAGTACGACCTTTAGGAGCGCTAGGAATGCTTTTACTCTTCTTGCTCTTCTATTCTCCATTCGCATGCAACCACGACAGCATAGCACCAGAATCCCCCCCCACCCCACCCCCCCTCTCACACACACACACACAAACAGGTAAGCTGTGTATGGAGGCGTCTTCGTCATCTTGTCTCAATCACTCACTCGTTTGGTTGGCATAGCATCAGAAAGGCGCCAGCATAGCACAAGAATACTCTCTCACACACACACACACATACACCACCACCAACACCACCACCACACATACACACACAAACACTCACACACACAGTTACACCGTGTATGGAGGCGTCCTTGTTATCTTTACTCACTCACTCACTTGTTTGGTTGGCATAGTACCAGGAAGGTACCAGCATAGTGCAAGAATACACACACACCACCACCACCACCACCACCACCCGATCCTCACACACATAAGCACATAGCCCCCCCCCCCCCCCCCCCCCCCCCCACACACACACACACAACACACACACACATAGGTACGCTGTGTATGGAGGCGTCTTCATTATCTTGTCCTATCTATGGGGCTGGGCAGTGGATGGCGACCGTCCTGATACTGGTGATTGGATAGGGGCCGGCGTGGCATTGGCTGGAGTTGCCGTGGCCTGGTTCTGGCCCCGCTGAAGGCAGACAGACAGGCAGAGAACGCATTTAACTGGAGTTGCTGTGGCCTGGTTCTGGCCCCGCTGAAGGCAGACAGACAGGCAGGAACATTGGCTGGAGTTGCCGTGGCCTGGTTCTGGCCCCACTGAAGGCAGACAGACAGGCAGGAACATTGGCTGGAGTTGCCGTGGCCTGGTCCTGGCCCCGCTGAAGGCAGACAGACAGGCAGGAACATTGGCTGGAGTTGCTGTGGCCTGGTTCTGGCCCCGCTGAAGGCAGACAGACAGGCAGGAACATTGGCTGGAGTTGCCGTGGCCTGGTTCTGGCCCCGCTGAAGGCAGACAGACAGGCAGGAACATTGGCTGGAGTTGCCGTGGCCTGGTTCTGGCCCCGCTGAAGGCAGACAGACAGGCAGGAACAGTGGCTGGTGTTGTTGTGGCTTGGTTAAAGCACTATTGGCAGGTAGTGGGTAGGGACCGCACCAGGGTACTACAAAGCGCGCGCGGCAGCGCGGTCTTGCGCACGCTTTTTAGCCCCACTACGCATTTCGCGCAGTTTTTTCGACCCCCTGTGGGAGCAGCCCGCAGTTTTTGCGCTTTTCGCACTAGAAAGAGCTGACCAATTTGACGCTGGTGCGCTTTAAGTGCTTGCCAGTTTGACAAAATGTAGTACCCTGGACCGCACTGTTACTGGTGACTGGATTGGGGCCGGCGTGGCATTGGCTGGGGTTGCCATGGCCTGGTTCTGGCCCCGCTAAAAGCAAACAGTAGATGGTGACCACCCTGTTACTGGTGACTTGATAGGGACCAGTGCGGTATTGGCTGGAGTTGCGGTAGTGTGGTTATAGTGTCATGAGCAGGCAGTGGATGGGGACCACCCTGTTCCTGGTGACTGGGTTGGGGCCGGCGTGGCATTGGCTGGGGTTGCCGTGGCCTGGTTCTGGCCCCGCTGAAAGCAAACAGACAGGAACATTGTCTGGAGCTGCTGTGGTGTGGTTCTAGTGCTATTGTGGTATGTGGTTCTAGTGCTAGCAGTCAGTGGATGGCGGCCGCCCTGATACGCACGACCGGATGGGGACCAGCGTGGATTTTGCTGGGGTTATGGCGTACATATAATATACATACAAAATTATTGAATATCATACAAGCAAGGGGGGGGGCAAAAAAAAAAGTGAAAGACCCCATCCCCAAAAAGTGCAGAGGCACCCTTCCGCAGACCCCCCCCCCCCCCCCAGCTCCGGAACCCACTGCACAGTCACTATCTCAGCCACCACTTTGTGTAATGGTGTCTAATTAGGCTCATTTGACAGGGTTTTCAAAGGCCTATCCATTGAAGTTGGTCTGGAGACCATTAAGGATGTCTGAAACACAGAAAATCATCATTATCAATGTTACATTGTTTGGTGGGGGTTGTGGGTCAGGCCCCCTTGGCCCCTAATGTGCCCACCTTCAATATTCTTCAATAATCAGGCCTTCAATCCAAGCTTCAATCAGGCATTAAATAATCAGCTAAGCACGCAAGACAATTATGAAGGCGCTCTAAGTTTCCGTGGTCGCCGCTAAGCAATTGTTTACCGCACTTGTCGCAGGTAGTGCCCTTTGATTGTGGTTCCATCGAATAAGATCAACTAGCACTAGTCACCAGAACGAAAATAGACGCACAGTGACAGGAAGGGAAAAAGAGGAATGAAGTCTCGCTCTGTACGTTGTTGTACAAATGTTGATTAGGGCGTTGTGTGTGGAGAGAGAGAGAGAGAGAGAGAGAGAGAGAGAGAGACCCTGCCCATCACCCCCCCCCCCCCCCCCCCTCCCCCCCCCCCCCCCCCCCATGTGCCCTGGGCAAATATGTGGTGGGTCTCTCCCCCAATAGCATTTTTGGTCCGGTATTTAGTAGAGGAACACCCTAGTTCCACTCCCATTTCATTCTGAGGACGGGAGGGTGACATACAAAAATTATCTGGTACCCCCCCAGAAAAGTTAGAAGAGTCAAAAAGGGGGTGGGGGGGTACCCCACCCCACCAAATTTAGATAACACCTAGCCCATGTTGTGGCAAATCATCTCCTTTAGTACCCTGCATTTTCAAAACCCCAGGGAATGTTGTGGATTGTTTTTAAACACGACCTGAACACGATTACAAATTAATACAATATGCACCATAGATAGCTCAATATTTTAGCTTCCTTATAATTCCTTGCTTTCCTTCAACATCGTTTATAACTGACTTGCCTGGTATTGGCCTGTAACCTGCATGGGCCAGCTACATGAAACCCACCAAAAGGTCTAAATGTAATACCCACCTGAGCCCACCATGATTATGGAAGCTATTGTTAAGTTGGTTAGGCCCCTATCAGACCTTCAACTTGTTCTGGTCTCCAAAAAGCACATCAGACAAGAAACTATAGTCGAGGCTGTCGAGGCTTCAACTTGCTCATCACAGCTGCTATGTGTGCCACCTCGTAAGCCCCAATGGGGGGTACTTGAGCCACACCACTGTGCTTTTCCTTGTGGTGGGACTCCATTCCGTACTTCCATATGGTGGCTGAGCAGTGGGGGCACACAAACAGGGTGTTGGTGCATGCCGCCTTATCATCCAAGTTGGCCTTCTGGCTGTACTTCTTGAAGTACTTAGCCTTGCAGATTATGACTGCTTGCTGTCCCTTGTTGATGCTTCGGCCTGAGAACCCTTTCAGAACTTATTGTGCTGCTCGAACTGTTGCGACCCTGCGAAATCAGTCGCCGACCGAGCACAAAGAGGACATGTGCATCAGTCATCGTCGTCAGACAGCAGGCGGCTATCGCTCAGGTCGACATGCTGCCTCTTGGATGGACTTTCGTCGTGAATAGACTCCTCGATGGACCCATTTGACTATGCAGTGCTAATTGATACATCCATGCCAAACCCAGACCAGGATAAGCAGCAGATCACTGGTACAGCAAGGTTTCAAACTTGAACTCGAACTCGAACTCGAAATTGAGTTTGAATTACATAGCAGCTGTCTGGAAAGTATGGAATTGGAACGCTTGCATTAAGACGAAGTCGTTGCACTTCTCCAGAGATGAAATGGAGCCGTCAGAAAAAAGTTAGGAAAAAGTTGGCAAGGGGGGCCGGAGGGGGGGGGGGGGGGGGGGGGGGGTACCCCCCGAGAAGGTGCCCAGAATATCGCCGGACCCGGGGGTATCGACAGATCACGTGATCCCCTAATAGAAACCACTGCCCGATACCCCAACATGGGCCGTGCCGGACTTTCTATGGCTCCTGGCATCCTCCTGCTTCAGACAACATTTCTGCTGCTCGCAATTATTGGCTGGTTTCCGTGGGTATCGCATGGGAGGCGGGGGGGGCTTAGAATTGGCAATCGGTGAGCAGCCCAAAGGGCCAGAGTCGGCTGAAGAACCATGTCACAACTCAAAATAATAAAATAGCAATTGAGGTGTAAAGATGGTTGGTAAATAAATATGTAGCAAGCCGTATTAAGAGGCGTGAGGTTGAGGGGGCTAGCCCGTTTGCTTACACTGGGGGTAAACCATCAGATGGTTCGTATAATTATATAGTCCGCCAGCTTCAGGCTGATTAGTTCGGTGTAATCCATCAGCCTGGCAGGTCTGTGGTTCGAGGCCTTGCCAGGTTCCTCAGTATCAGACCTGCCGCCATGAGAGAGCTTGAGATCTTCTCTCCGCGGTGGAGCTGTGTTCCAAGCTCAGGCGCAGTAGCGGTCTGCTATACCCAAACACATCATAGTAACCATTCCCCAGTACAAGCGAACGGGAAGGTTCCTTCAGACTCACGCCCTATTGCAAGGCGTACAATTTGTCAAAAGAAAACAATTATGGTACACCAGCTTCAGGCTGTGCACAGTCAGGGTCTCAAGAGACAGAGGGAGCTTGACCTTGAACTTGGTCACACACCTAAACTCCTTTCACAACTAAAAAACAAACAAAAAACGGCACGCAATTTGGCTGCTCGCCGTCCTCAGCAGTAAACGAACGGAAAAGTACCGTACCGTAAACGAGAACAAATCATTTTGTCTTATTTTCTTGTTATTTTTATCATTTTAATTTTTTTTCATTTCCATTTCAGGCTGAGCACTGTCAAAGCCTTAGGGGACTGTGGAAGCATGGGGTCGTATATTTTATTGGTTCGATACTTTGTAACTATTGGTGTGAAGAGTGGGCTCCAGACCGTCTGGGTAATGTCAATCCTTCTTGTGGTATCAAAGGGAAATGTGAAACTATTCAGAGTAAGTTTATGAAAAGGGCTCTTGGCGTTACAGATACCAGTATACAAGCTCTACCGACTTGATTCTTCATGAACTTAATATGCCACCTACATGGGCTCAATAGTTGAGACAGTGCATAGGCTTTTGGAAAAAGGACGATGATTTCTGTGACAAGTTCTAAGAGCGTGTAGGCAAAGCGACACGGGAAAACGCTTTGGCAGTCACCGGCAGGGAGTTTATTAAGTA
This sequence comes from Microglena sp. YARC, assembly GCA_022414725.1. Classification (NCBI taxonomy): domain Eukaryota; kingdom Viridiplantae; phylum Chlorophyta; class Chlorophyceae; order Chlamydomonadales; family Chlamydomonadaceae; genus Microglena; species Microglena sp. YARC. The sequence continues at coordinate 9,012 of JAJSRW010000029.1, read as the reverse complement.
GTACCCGAATGAAAAAAATCTCCAGATTTTTCACCCGAATGAAAAAAATAAAAAAATACCCGAATGAAAAAAATTACAATTTTTTTGATTGAGGGATTAGCCTGTCAAAACTGTGTGTCCGTCCGTCCATCCATGTGTCACAACGTACTTTTCAGGTTTCACTTCAAATCACAAAAAAATAAAACATTATATTAGATATCCCAATTATAAGACTTATTGATACCGGAGATATTCTCAAGAGACCACATATGAGCATCGCAATTCAAGAAAAGGAGCTAAGGTTTGTGGCTTTTTTGGGCCAAAAGCGACAATTATTGGTAACATTTGTCATCATTTCAAATTCGTACCAATCCAATCATGTGCGCATACATAGGTTTGGGAATGGAATTGTCGTCAAAAAATCGAGGCGAAACATGCAAGCATCACAATGGACGAAACATTCCCCTAGGGCACTTGAGCTATTTTTAGCACGGACATGGACCCACAACGCACCCGCAGGGGCCGTGCGTGGGGGTGGGACGGGTGCGTTGGGGTGGGCCTACGGATATGTACTGGTGTACTTCTAAATCACGTAATGTTCATGTTTCCAGCTTCGCGAGCTTGCACAATGAACAATTACATGGGAAACGATTACATATTAATCTCAGGCACTTGCGGAGCTTGTAATTAATCACTGCCGACCTTCGTGTTGCAAACTATGGAGGTTCAAATGTTCGCATGGGCAGATCCCAGGTTGGTGCTAGGGCACACGTGGCCCCGCACGAACGTGACCCAGCCGGCTGCGGTCGGCGTTCAAAACCACTTCCCTGGGATATCCTTCTCTTGGCTGGTCGGGTGGGGGCGGCTTGGTCTGGTGGTGGCATCGTCCCTCTTCGCCAGGGATTCGACCAATGCTCTTTCTCCCTCCTCGCCCTTTCAATCCGAGGCGAGATAGGTGCGCATGTTTGTCTGGAGAATATTTTTTCGCTGATAATTCAGACCCATTCAGACCCAATTGTGGTTCTACCACTTCGCTTTCCGATCTGTCGCTGCAACCCGCCAGATTTGTTCCACCCTGCTTCTTTCTTGCCAGGCGGACCTTTGTATTCCTCGAATGTTCTCAATGGCTAGGCCACGAGTTTTCTAAATGGCAAGGCCACGACCTCAATAACCCCCAGAATTCCATTGGCACCAATATCCACTCGTCCAGCAATCCATCGTAAATTGGCGCGTCTTAATGGAACGAAAGACAGATCGCAAGGTGCGAGCCAGAATCAAGCATAATAGGGTACCCTGCCTTCGATTGCAGCTGAGACCACTCACCACACCACGCCCTCACGCACAGCCACACACCACCACATCACACCACAAGGTTCATCACCTCACCACACACTGCACACCACACCACACCACACCACCCAGCCCACACTTCACACCACACCACACCATACGCCTGACACGTAAGAGACCACACCACACCAACATCAAAACACCACACCACACCACACCACCACACCACACCACACCACACCACACCACAACATACCATACGACGACCACACAAACGACACAAATCCACACAAAAAACACGACATGACTACGCCATCGTCACCACACCACACCCACAACTCACCACACCACACCACACCGGCACCACACCACACCACACCACACCACAACTCACCACGCCACTCACCTCACCACACCTCGCACACTCACACACCACACCCCACCCACACCTCACCACACCACACCCACACCACACCACACCAACCACACCACACACACCACACACACACCACAGTCACACCACACCCCACAACCACACCACACCACACCACACCACACCACAAAACCACACCACGCCCTCATCACACCACACCACACCACACCACAAACCCACACCACACCACACCACACACAACCACCACAGTGTCAAAATCTTGCGGTGCGATGTTCACACCCAGCAACACGCCACACTCACCACGCCCACACACTGCCACACACACCATCCACACAGACACCACACCACACCCACTTGTTCAACCACACATATGTGTGGGATATCCCATATAACCACCGCTCTAGTGGTACGTAGGGAGATGTCCACACTTGGGCCGTTAGCCGGCGACACCACACCTTTACCAAGCGGCAACACCACACCACACCCCACCCAACCACAACACGAACACACACACACCCAGCCCATCAGCACAGTTGGTACGGCGCGGACACTAAGACAGCCTCAACGCACAATCGACACCACACCAAACCGACCACGCTTCACACACAGCCACATTTTTCCACCACCACACACACCACAGGAGGCACCACAGCCACAAACCACACCACACTCTACTCAACATCACACAAGTACCCACGCACCACACCACGCACCACATGGAGCCACACGCAAGCCACCAGCACAACACTATACCATCTTACCACACCAACGACCCCACCAGATCAAGCTGTCGCTCACAACTACACCAGCACCACACCACAACCATCACAACTGCTTGCCCACCCACCAACACAAACAGGTAGAACCTTATGTTTTTGTTGTGTTGTGGTGTGGGTTGTGGGGTGTGGTGTGGTGTGGTCACGGTTTTGTGGTGGTCTTGTGGTGTGGTTGACCACATCAACACATTACCGACAGCTGCGATGTCACGCAACCACACCACACCGAACACCACACCACACCTAACACACACGCACCACAACCACACCTAGCAGCACACCAAACGCTTACAGACATACCCACATTTACAGCACGAAGTGGCACACCACACCACCCACCACACCAGCACCACATCACACCACACCACACCACACCACACCACACACACCGTGGTGATAATACGAGTGTTGTTGCACCACAGCCACCCACATGGCTGCCACACCACACCACTCACATTACCACACCACCCACAGGGGCGCACGTCCCACACCTACACCTCTCACACCACACCGACACCACACCACACACACCTCACCCCACCACCCTACCACCACCTTACCACATCACACCTTACGCAGTTCCCCACTCACATCACCACACCCACACACACACAACACACACACCCACACCACACCACACCACACAGGTCAAACCACACAACGCCTTGCAACCACATCACACGCTAACCAGAGTAGGTATTTATACACACCACACAACACACACACCAACGCACACCACACACACCACCACAAGCACACCACACCAAGACACCCACCCCGGCACACGCACACCACACACTCACAACACACACCACGCCACGAACACCATCACCCACCGCACCAACAAACACACAACACCACATGTACCCCACCCACCCCACACCACCACACACACACACACACCACACCACACCACACCACACGCGCCACACCCCACCACCACACCACACCACACCACACACACCACACCACACCACGGCAAACTTCACCACACCACACCACACCACACCCACACCACACCACAACCAACCTTACCACATCACACCTTACCACCACCCCACCACACCACACCACACCACACCCACACCCAACACAACACAACACAATACTGCACCCACACCACACACGCACCAGCAAAACCTCACCACACCACACCACACTTGACCACACCACGCCCCACGCCACACAACAACCTTACCACATTCCACATCACCACACCTCACCACTCCACACACACACCACACCATCCATAACACCACACCACACACACGACCACACCAACCACACCACACCACCACCTACCACACAAAACCACCACGCCACCACATCCTACACCACACACCACACACACACCACACGCACACATAGGAGCACACCACCACCCCACACACACACATACCACACACACCACACCACAATACACCACAACCAACACCACACCACACCACACCACACACCCACACCAACCACAGACAACACACAACACCACCCACACCACACCACCACCACACCGACACCTACACCACCACACGAACACCACCACACCACACCACACGCACAACACCAACACCACACTCTATTTGGATACACACCGACACGCACCACCACACGCCTCCACACCAAACCACACCACACTAAGTGATTAAAAAAGATGTTAAAATAAAAAAACATAAGACACCACACCACACCACACCACACCACACCACACCACACCACACCACAAGCCACACCGAACACCACACCACCAGCGCCGACACACACCATACCACACCGTTACACACCGCACGCACCACACGAAAGTCTCCAAAGCTGTGCACCCCCTAAAACAGCCACACCTCACCACACCACACCACACCACACCACACCACACCCCACACCACACACACACCACAACACAACACACAGACCACACCACACACACTCCACCTCAAACCACACCTACGCCTCACCACACCACACCTACACTACACCACACCACACACACACACCGCACCACACACACCACGCCACACCACACCACACCCTCACCACACACACCACTCCACCCTTCACCAACACCTCACCCACAACTCCACCACACCTCCACACCACACCAAACCACACACTACCTCACCACTGAGAAACACACCACGCCTACCACACACCACACCACACCACACCACATTACACGACACAAAACGACACATCGACACATTGCCACACAAAACTCACCATGATACGCCACGCGCACCACACCCCACACCTCGCACACCCCTCACCACACCACACCACACCACACCACACCACACCACACCACACCAACCACCACCTCACCACCGCTGCACCACACTGGCACACCTACCACCACCGCCACCGCACCACAGCCTCCACACCACACCACACCACACCCACACAACACACCACACCACACCACACCCACACCACCACCACACCACACCACACCACACCACACCACACCACACCACACACACACCACCAGCTCATCCTCCACACCACACCACACCTACCACACACCAACCACACCACACCACACCCATCCCACCACACCACACCACACCTTAACCACACCACACCTACACCCACACACCACGCCACACACCACGGCCACAGCCACACACCGACCTCACCACACCACACTCACCCACTCCCACACCTTTCACCACACCACACACCACGCCACACCACTCCACACCACACCACTCCACACCAACCACACCACAACCACACCCAACCTCACCACCTGAAACCACACCACGCCTCACCACAGCACGGCACCACAGACCCACATACACATACCACGACACAAAACCGGACCAAATCGACCACAAATCCACACCAAAACACCACAAAACCACCAACACACAGACACCACAAACCACAACCGCACACGACACCACACCACACCACACCACAAAACTCACAAGCCATACCTCGCCACGCCGCACCACACCACACCACACCTCACCACCGCACCACACCACACCACACCACACCACAACTCACACCAACCACCCACACGCGCACACACACCACACCACACTCACCACACCACACCACACCACACCACACCACACCACACCACAACGCACCAACATCCCACCCACACCACCCACCACCACACCACACCCACCACACCACACCACACCACACCAAACCAACACCACGCCTCATCATCACACCACACACCACACCACACCACACACCACACCCCAACACCACCACCCACACCACACCACACCAAACCTTACCACATCACACCTTACCACACCACCACCACACCACACCACACCACACCACACCACACCACACCACCACCACCCACACCACACCACGCCAACCTCACCACCGCCACACCACACCACACCTCACACACCACACCCACACCCACACCACACCACACCACACCACACCACCACCCACACCACACCACCACATACCACACCACACTTCACCACACCACACCACACCTCACTTCACCACACCACACCATACACACCACACCAAACCACACCACGCCTTCAGCCACACCACACCACACCACACCAAACCTTACCCAACCATCCACACCTTACCACACCACCACCACACCACACCAACCACACACAACACAACACAACCACAACACCACCACACCAAATCCACCACCACGCCTCACCACACCCACCACCCACACCACACCAAACCTGTACCACATCACACCTTTCCACACCACAACCACACCACACCACACCACACCACACCACAACCACACCACACCACACCACACCACACCATCAACCCAACACCACACCACACCACACCTCACCACACCACACCTCACCACACCCACACCACACCACACCACACCAAACACAACCACGCCTCACCAACACCACAACCACACCACACCAAACCTTACCACATCACACCTTACCACACCAGACCGCACCACACACACCACACACAACACAACAGCACCACACCACCCACACCACACCAAACCCACCACCACGCCTCACACACCACCCACACCACCACCAAACCTTACCACATCACCACCTTACCCACACCACACACACCACACCACACCACACCACACCACACCACACCACACCACACCACACCACACCCACCCACACCACACCACAACCACACCTCACCACGCCACGCCACACCACACCACACCTCACCCAACACCACACCCACACCACACCACACCACACCCACACCACACCTCACCACACCAACACCACCACCTTCACCACACCACACCACACCACACCAAAACCACACCACGCCTCAACCACAAACCACACCACACCACACCCACACCACACCACACCAACCACCAACATCACACCTACCCACACCCCACCACACCACACCACACCACACCACACCACACCACACACAACACAACACAATACTCCACACCACACCGCACCAAACCTCACCACACCACACCACACCACACCACGCCACGCCACACCAAACCTTACCACATCACACCTCACCACACCTCACCACTCCACACCACACCCACACCAACACCACACCACACCACACCCACACCACACCACACCACCACACCACACCTGACCACCTTCAAACCACACCAAGCCTTACCACACCACCAACCACAAACCACACCACACCCACACCACACCACACCACCACCACACCACACCACACCCACACCCACCACACAATACCACCACAATTACACCACACCACACCACACCACACCACACCCACACCACACCACACCAACCAACACCCACACCACACAACACCACACCACACCAACACCACAACCACAACCACACCACCACTCACACCAACACCACACCACACCACCACCACACCAACACCACACCACACCACACCACACCACACCACAGCCACACCACACCTGACCACCACCACACCAACACCACACCATACCAACACCCACACCACACCTCACCTCTCCACACCTCACCACACCACACCCACACCACACCACCACCACACCAACCACACCACACCACCACCACAACACAACACCCACACCACACCACACCACCTTCAAACCACAACCACGCCTCACCACACCACACTACACTACACCACACCCACACACCACCACACACACACCACGCCAACACCACCACCACAACCTCACCACACCACACCTCACCAAACCACACCTCACCACACCAAACCAAACAACACCACGCCTCACCACACCACACCACACCACGGCCTCATCCCGCCACACCACACCACACCTCGCACACCCACACCACACCACCACCACACCACACCCACACCACACCACACCACACCAAACCACAACCCACCACACCACACCACGACCTACCACACCGCACCGCACCACACCACCCCACACCAACACCACACCACACCACACCACACCACCACCACCACCACCACCACACCACACCCACACCACACCACACCACACACACCACACACACCACAAACACCTCACACCAACACACACCTACCACACCAAACCACACCACACACACCACACCACCACCACACCACACCACACCCACACCACGCCACACCATGCCACGCCACACCACACCTTCAACCACACCACACCTCACCAAATCCACACCTCACCACACCACACCACACCACACCACTCCAACCCACACCACTCCACACACACCAACACCACACCACACCACACCTCACCACCTGAAACCACACCACGCCTTCACCACACCACACCACACCGCCACCACACATACCATACCACGACACAAACCGACACAAATCGACACAAACAACACAAACAACACGACATGATAAACCACGCAACACCATACCACACCACATACACTAAACCACACCACACCACACCACACCACACCTCCACCTGAAACCACACCACTCCTCACCACCGACCCACCACAACCGCACCACACCATACCATACCACGACACAAAACGACACCAAATCGACACAAAACAACACAAAACAACACGACTATAACCACGCAAACACACCATACCACACCACATCACACTAAAAACCACCACCACCCTCACCACACCACACCACACATACACATCACACCACCACACCTTAACCACACAACCTTACCACATCACACCTTACCACCACACCACAACCATAACACAACACACACACAGCCTACACCATGCCACACCACGCCTCGACTCACCACATTTACACCAACACCACACCAAAACCGCACCACACCACACCACACAGCCACCACCACCACACCACACCACACCACACCACACCCACCACACCACACCACACCACACCCACACCACCACCACACCACACCACCACCAACATCACACCACACTACACACCACCACCACACCACACCACACCACATCCACACCAACCACACCACACCACACCTTACCACGCCACACCACACCACACCACCACACCACACCACACCACACCACACCACACCCACAACCACACACCAACACCACGCTACACCACACACTACACACACCACACCACACCACACCGTCTCTACCCATACCCAGTACCACGACACACCAACGACACAAATCGATCTCTCTCTTTTTT
>JAJSRW010001580.1:0-26445 GCA_022414725.1 Microglena sp. YARC | reverse complement strand
TACCTGTTCCATTTGTAGCAAATATCATTTACACATTGTTCCTAGTCTTCAATTAAGTGGTGAGCCTCTATAGTTTGATTTAGCGGCCTGCGGATCCTGTCAATGACCACAAATTTAAACTGTTAATAGAAGCGCACCGATCAAATCCTTTGTCAAGTACCTTAATGGCTATGGACCTCTTTTATGGGCATTAAGGTACTCGCCAAGTCGGGCCCCTCCTGGACCCCCTTAGGGTTAGGGAGGGGTCCCACTTGAAGTAAGTTTAAAAAGTTATTTATAAGTAAGTTAAAATAGATATTATTTTATGCGCCCAGATTTTTTTAGAATAATAAACAAGTACCGCCCAGGGGGGGCATTATAGTTACCCGGCCCTATGGGCGGTACTCCGGAGTCGCCCTCTGTATCTGGGCATTCAAGCCTTAGGCAGCTAACAAGAAAGTTAAAGCTGCCTAATATTAGCTCGCAAGGTACCTTTATTTTAATGCCCAGAGTAATAGGCCATGACAATATAATAGAAGGGTAACCGCGAGTATTATATAGGCAGCTTTACCTTTAGCTGCCTCAATACTGGCAAGTGGCCCCCTAGCGCTTAGGAGGGGTCCACTTTGAAAAGATTTTTTAAAATTGAAAATAACAAATTATAATATTAATTGGAATTACCACCCATTGTTCGTCTTATAATTCACACATCTGCGCTCGGCGCCGGCGAACGGCGGCTCACTATTCTTATACTTTATTTCCATTCTAATCTGTTTCTCTGGGCCGGACGACTCTCTAACACAGTAACGGGAGTCCAACAATGGCTTTATCTAGAATTAAACTAATGAATAAGCTTTACTGCAAGGAGCACAACCCAAGCAGTGGCTGTTTATCTACTTAACACCCAATAACAGCATCCCCGGTACAGAATGCTTCTTGCTTTAAGCCCACCGATAGTGTATAGTGCCCCGCCCATAAAAGAGGTAAGACTTGCTCTTGCCTAATGCCCACCGAAGTGCCTTCCCTATGGGAATGCAATACCGTTGGCTCGGCTCCTTCGACCTGTCACTCCTACTACCCCACAGTCTTGTACCTAATCCCAAGTTCCGGTCGAGAGGATAACTGTCCGTGCCCACCAACTCAACATACAATATCTCAAGGATGGAAACCAAGGGGCCACTTGCGCGTCTACCTCCAGCGCACTCAGCAGTCTCCCATTGACGAGCGGTGACCTTGTGCCTCTTCTTACCGCTATCCACTTCCTCCCAAGCAACGTGGCGGAGTCCTTCAAGTACCTTAATGGCCTATTACTCTTGGGCATATATAGAAAGGTACCGCAAGTCGTGACGCCCCTATAAAATGCTAATGGCCCCGTGGTGTGAGGAGATGGTTCCACACTTGATATTAGGCAGCCTTTTCTGACTTTAAAGCTGCCTAATGGGTTATATAAATATAAGGCTTGAAATGGAAGGCAATACCCGGCGTTGGCTCGGCCTTCTCGACTTCCTTAACTATAGGCAGGCAGGCAGTCTGTCTGTGTCTGTGGGGGGGGTTAATGTCCAGCACATTCAAGTAACCTTCTAGTACCTTCATGCCCCTTGTATTCTTAAATGGGCATTAAATTAAGGTTACTCGCCAAAGTGGGCCCCTCCTGGACCCCTAGGAGGGGTCCCACTTGATGCCTTCTGGGCGCGTACTCGCAAAGCTCTTGGGCAGCCTTTTCAAGTACCTTGACGGCCCCTGTACCTGGGCATAAAGGTACTCCGCAAGTGGCGACCCCTCCCCTGGGTCCCACTTGATTTTTAGCTGCCTATGGTAAGACTTGATAGGGCGGCCAAAACGTTTATGAAAGTACCTTAATGAATGGCCTATACCTCTTGGGTAAGCAAGTACCGACCATGGACCATAGGCGTACTACTCACCCCCCAAAGGGGCCACTTGCGGTTTTTGGTGTTTAAATAGATATATAGGCCGGTAGTAATGACCCACTAATACTTAGTAAAATACAGTTAGATGCAACAACGCGACAAAAGGTACTTAGGGGATAAACAGCCTAGTCCCGGTCTAGAGTCCATATCGACGACCGGGTCGGCACCTCGATTGTTGGCTTGTTCGCGTTCCTGGAGCTGAAGCAGGGTTCCAAGGGTTCTACTGTTCGTAGATTAACCGGCCATGAGTGAGTTCAGTAACGCCGTTGAGGTAGCTTGATCAGATGTTTAAGATACCTTCGGAGGAGAGTTTACTTATGAAACGAAATGATGTTTTACTACAGGCTCATAGAGAAGGAAGGGAGGTGTGGGGAGTACGCAAGAGTAAAACAAAATGATTCTTCTTTCGGAAGCAGCATACTGGGTCTATTTTTATTCTCGTTCTGAATAGCTGCCAGACATCAGTCGGGCTGTGTCAATTGCTTGTATGCCGAAGGCCACTCGCATATAGATCTCTTGTTTTTTATATTAACAAATTTCATATATTTTGGCGTTCTTTATTGAATTGATTTAATTTGATTGCATTTGATTTGATTGAATTTAATTTAATTTAATGCAGAACAATATGTAACAACATTTACTACAAATGAACCTGCTTAATTTGTTAAAAAGTAAAGGAATTTTTATTTTTATTTTTATTTTTATTTTTATTTTATTTTGTTATTTTTGGCCCTTTTGCTTAAAAAGCAACTAAATTTTTATAAAATCAAGATGGGACCCCTTTGGTTTGTGGGGGTCCCACTGCGAGTACGCCCAGGGGAATAGCCCGAAGCGTACTTGAAAAGCTGCCTTAATAACAATAAAACCATAGGGTCCGTGCCATATTTGTTATAATAGTAGATATATCCATAAATATAATACGGTTGGCATAACCAAAGCGCGCTAAGATAATTAGCCCCTAACTATTACCCCAATATATTTTAATTTGATAATCTAGTCCAGTAAGGAGCATCTACGCAACCAAGTACCGCAATTACCTGTACCTGGCATAAAGGTACTCCAAGTACCTTTCAAGTACTTAATTTTATGGCCATATTACCCTGCGGCATTTCAAGTGAGACCCCTCCCTAGGGTAAGGGTCCAGGGGGGCCACTTGCGAGTACCTTTGATCCCATTTAAGATACAGGGGGCATTAAATAAAGGTACTAGAAGGTACTCGCCAAGTGGCCCCTTCCCTCCCCTTTATTTCTAATGCCCCTTATACTATCTTAGGGGTAGCGTTAGGGTAGGGTTCGGGAGGGTCCCACTTGATGGCCCTCTGTATCTGGGCATTCAAGCCTTAGGCAGCTAAGGTAAAGCTGCCTAATATAAGCGCTCGCAAGTACCTTAATGCCCAGAGTAAATAGGCCATGAAGGTTACTTGAAGTACTTGCGAGTATTACTATAGGCAGCCTCTTCCCTTTATTTAGCCCTGCCTAATTACTTGGTGGTCAAGCCAAACTCCTAAAGGGTCTGGTAGCATTACCTTAGGCACCAAGAGGGTCTTTCTCTTTTTTCTTTCTTAGTATCTCCCCTATTGTTGAAAAAGAATTGGCATCAAATAAATGACTTGTTTAGGCCTCTACCAGATAAAACCACTTACAGCAAGTCTATTTATCTATGAAGCAATAATACATCGGCATTAAAGTTAATAAAATACCAAATAATTTAACAAAAAGCCTTTCGGTTAACAACTTCCTTTTTCGTTGCAGAAAACCTAAAATAACAAATTAAGTATCCCGCAGCTACCCAAGTGGACCCCTACCCCAAGTTTACCATACCATGGCAGATAAAATTAAAGCTGCCTAATATAATACTTGCTAGTTACCTTTCAAGTCTTAGGCAGCCTAAAGTAAAGGCTTGCCCAAGACTTGCGAGTACCTTTCAAGTACCGCTTATAACCTCTGGCGGTACTCGCAAGTCTACCATGTGGCAGCTTTTCCTTTAGCTGCCTAAAGACTTGGAAGACGGTACTTGAATTGGCCACCCTTTATCTGGGCCATTTAATTAAGGTACTCGCAAGTGGGGCCCCTTCCCTCCCTTTAATTTAATGCCCCTTAGGGCCCCCTAGGGTAGGGAGGGCCCCACTTTGAAATGCCCATAAAAGAGTCCCAGGAGTAATTAGGCCATTCAAGTACCTGGAGTACCTTCAAGTACCCCGGCTTTATACCTCTGCGGCATTAAATAAAGGTACTTGCGAGCCTTCAAGCTACCTTAATGGGCCCCCTTATCTGTATCTGCGGCATCAAGGTACTTCGCCAAGTGGGCCCCTTTTTTGTAAGCCCCCTAGGGGCGGCGCGCCGCGCCGCGCGGGGGGCGCGGGGGCGGCGGGGCGCGCGCGGGGGCGGCCGGGGGCGCCGGGGGGGGGCGCGCGGCGGGCGGGCGGCGGCGGGCGCGCGGGGGGGCCGCGCGGGCGCGCTCGGGAGGGGAGGGGTCCCACGTTGATACTTAGCAGCTTTTCTTTTACTTTAGCTGCCTAATATAAGGCTTGAATTAATAGCCCATAAAGAGTTCATAAGGCCCAAAGGTACCTGGAGTACCTTAATTTTATTGCCCAGATACAGAAGCATAGGCCCTAAAGGTACTTGGAAGGTACTGGAGAGTACCGTCCACGTAAGATACAGATACAGATACAGATAACAGATACCTTTTTGATACAGATACAGATACCTTTTTAATACAGATACAGATACAGATACCCTTTTAATACAATACAGAATACCTTTAATACAGATTACAATACCTTTTAATACCAGATACAGATTACAGATACCTTTTGAACAGATACCTTAAAATACAGATACAGATACAAGATACCTTTTAATTACAGATACCAGATATCAGATACCTTTGATACAGATACAGATTACAGAACAGATACAGATACAGTACAGATTACAGATACAGAGTACAGAATACAATACAGATACAGATACAGATAACAGATACAATACTAATATCTTTTACAAGTACAGATACCTTTAAATACAGATTACCACGATACAGATACAGATACAGATTACAGATACAGACTACAGATACAGATACAGATTACAGATACAGATACAGATACAGATACAGATACAGGGGCCATTAAAATAAAAGCGTTTACTTGAAGGTACCGCGAGTTGATTACCATAGGCCCAGCTTTTATTCCTTTAGCTTGCCTAATACTTGGCAAAGTAAAGTGGCCCCTTAGGGGCCCACCTTGGACCCCCCCCCAAAGGGGGACCCCCCTTGTCTTTTGGGGCCCACTAGCTAGTACCGCCTATGTATACGGCGGCACTAGCTTAAGGGCATTAAAGGTACTAGCTTACCCAGAGGGCAGATACAGGGAATAGGCCGGTACTTTCAAGTACCTTTTAATGCCCCTGTATTTTTATGGGCATAAATTAAGGTCTCGCAAGTGGGCCCCTCCTGACCCGTAAGGGGCTAAAGCTGGTAGGTAGGGGTCCCACTTGGAAAGGTCACAGTTCAAAGTAAATCTAAAAAAAAGTTATTATTTTATGCCAGATTTTTATAATAAATAGACAAGCAAAGTATGAGGCAGCTTTTTCAAGTTACCTTTATTTTTTATGGGCCTTATTCCCCTGTACCTTTTATGGGCATTCAAGCCTAGGCAAGCTAACTAAAAAGCTGCCTTAATATTAAGGCTCGCAGTACCGCCCAGATGGAGCATTCTAGTACCTGCCCCCTTGGGCGGTTACTCGCAAGTGGGCCCTTAATGCCCCTAGGGAGGGCGTCCCACTGAAGGTACTTTGAAGGTACTCGCAAGTGGGACCCCCCCCAAACGCCAAAGGGCGGTTCCCACTTGATTGTATTTTAGCTGCCTAATACTTTGCAAGTGTGCCCCTCCCTTAGGGGGCCACTTGGACCCCCCCAAAACCCAAAGGGCCCCCTTGTCTTTGGGCGTTAGCTAGTACCGCCGTATGTGTGGCTAATGTCTATGTCTACCGCGGGCACTGCTTAGGGGGCATTCAAGTGGGACCCCCCCGGGACGGTCCCACTTGCGGTACCTTCTAGACCCTTCATTGCCCTGTATCTTTAATGGGCATTTAATTAAGGTACTCGCAAGTGGGCCCCTCTGTATCTGGACCCCTAGGGTAGGGTAGGTAGGGGTCCACTTGAATGCCATTTAAAGATAAGATACAGGCGGGCCCTAAAGAAAGGTACTTTGAAGGTACTAGCCTTACCCCCAGGAGTTATAGGCCATGAAGGCTACTTGGGTGCTTGCGACCCTGTCTCATATAAGCAGGGCCTTTAAGTAGAATAACCAATATGGTTTGCGTACTGGCTCAGCCCCAGTCAATGCGTGAGTGACTAGAAGGGTTTCAATACATTGCGAGTGAAGCTGTAGAGTAGCATACCCCCGGATGAATAATACCTCGAGTGACTTATAAAATTTACAAAAAAAAAAAAAAAATTTTAATTAAAACAAGTGGCCCGAAGACTAATGCGCCCGGTTTGCCACAGTACCACCCACCAAGTGCGCCCCTAAGGGAGGGGGCCCACTAGCCCAAGTCTTATGCAGCTTCCAATCAAGTGGGACCCCCCCTTTGGGCTTTGGGGGGGTCCCACTTGCGAGCTACGCCCAAGCATACATATACAGGGCCATCCCAATTACCTTCAAGTGGGACCCTCCCTACCCTACCCTAGGGGTCCAGATACAGAGGGGCCCAACTTGCGAGTAACCGCCCCCCTTGAAGGGGCATTAAAATAAAGGTACTTGAATGGCCTATGACTCTTTTATGGGCATAAAATTAAGGTACTCCAGCGTACCTTCCAAGTACCTTATGGCCAATAGCCCTGTATCTGGCATTAAATCAAGTCTTAGGCAGCTACAAGAAAGGCTGCCATGGTTAAGACTGCCGCAGTACCTTTATGCCAGATACAGGGGCATTAAGGTACTTTGAAAGGTACTTCGCGAGTCTTACCATTAGGAACCATAGCAGCCCCCTCTTGACTTTAGCTGCCTAAGACTTGAAGTGGCGACCCCTCCCTAGCCCTACCCTAGGATAAGGGGCATCCTAGATAAGGAAGGGAAAGGCGGCCCACTTGCCGAGTACCTTGATGGCCCTTTAGGGGGCCATAAAATAAAGGTACTTGAATGGCCTATGACTCTGGGCATTCAAGTGGGACCCCTTCCCGACCCCTACCCTACCCTAAGGATAGGATAAGGGGCATTACAATAAAGGGAAGGGAAGGGAAGCGGAAGGTCGAAGGGCGCCCACTTGCGAGTTACCTTCAAGTACCTTAATGGCCCTATGGGTATTAAGTACTTGCGAGCCTTATTCTCTCGCAGCTTTTCTTTACTTTACTGCCTTAAGGGCTTGATTTAATGCCCATAAAAGATACAGGGGCCATAAAATAAAGGTACTTTAAAGGTACTCGCAGGACTTTGGTATCGCCCAGATTACTGGGGCCATCAAGGTACTTGATAGCCCTTTCCTTTTTTTTTTATTTTTGATAGATTGGCACTTAGCGCAGTGGGTAGAGGCATGGCCTCATAACTCCGGGTCGCAGCGTTCAAATCCTTGCAAGTTGCCCAAGTCTACATCAAGTGGCCCCGAAGAGCGGGCCCGCTTGCCAGTATGAATGAGGCAGCTACCAAGTTGGGACCCCTACCGAAGGCTTACCTTAATTTAATGCCAGGTACAGATTACAGGGGCCATCAAGTGGCGGACCCCTACGGGCGCCCAACTTGCGAGTACCGCCCAGTAGGGCATTAAGGTTACTTGAAAGTACTTGAAAGGTACTTGAAACGGTACTTGAAAGGTACTTGAAAGGTACTTGAAAATCAAGGTACTTTGAAAGGTACTTGAAGGTAACTTGAAAGGTACTTGAAAAATCAAGTACTTGAAAAGGTTACTTGGAAATGGTTACTGAAAGGTACTTGAAACGTACTTGAAAGGTACTTGAAATCAAAGGTACTTTGAAAGGTACCTTGAAAGGGTACTTGAAAAGTACTGAAAAGGGTACTGAAAAACGGTACTTGAAGAAAAGCTGCCTTAATACTCGCGGGACCTAACGGCCCCCTTTAAAGTACCTTTATGGCCTATTCCCCCGGGCGGTACTCGCAATGCAGGCCCTCCTGGGCCCCTAGGGTAGGGAGGGGTCCCACTGATACCCCTTTGGTTTGCGGGGGGGTTAGGCTAGTCCGCCAGGGGTAAGCTATTTCCGCCCATAGACATAGGCGGACTAGCCAACCCACCCCCCAAAGGGGGGCGGCGTACTAGGCTTAACCCAGAGTCATGAGGCCCTAAAGTACCTGGAGTACCTAAATGCCCCCCCCCTTTGGCTTTGGGGGTGGGTTCGCTAGTACGCCCTAGGGGTAAGTATTCCGCCCCCCCCTTTGGTTTTGGGGGGGTTCCCGCTAGTCGCCTATTTATATGGGCATCAAGTTGGGGACCCCTCCCTACCCTAAGGGGGAGCGGCGTCCCACTTGCGAGTACCGCCCAGAGCGCCTGCGTACTTGAAAGGGAATAGCTTATCCCATAGACCATAGGCGCGACTAGCCAACCCCCCCCCAAAAGGCCAAAGGGCGGGGCGTACTAGCATTACCCAGATACAGATAACTGGGCCAATCAAGTGGGAACCCCTACAGGTAAAAGTCCAAGGAGGGCGGCCCACTGCGAGTACCGCCCATAAAAAGGTACAAGATACAGGCGGCCATTATACGGTACTTGAAAGCCGTACTTGATTACAAAATTTAAGATCTTCTTAGAAAAGTGTGTGATTAGATAGTGTAGAAAGTACAGTGCATGGAACCGATGAAAACTCCTTTACACAGTAGCACTTTGATTGCGATAAGAGGAACTCTCAATCGACAGCCAGCCGCACACTAAGGTATTCACCGAATGCCTTCAGTGTTATACTTGCCCCCTAGCCTATATTTATATACAGTGGGAGTGTCGAGTCTTTCAAGTAAAGTCTTATCCAAAGATCTTCCAAAATTGGCAGATGTGTTTTGGGCAGCCAACAGGCTGTTCTAGGTCTCTCCAATCTGTAGCCCTAAACTAAAGGATCTCTCTAGGTGAGGGGCAGGGGCAGGGGCAGCGCGCATAGATAAAATTCAAGATGCTACGTGTTTCCAATGCGTGATTAGTTCTTCGTACCTTTGCATTATGGATCCAACTACTCATATAGACCATACATTATGATAATCAATCCTTTATAAATATGGTTCTTACTAATTAGATATAACACCCAAGCAAAGGGGCCCCCTTCTAGTACCGGCCCTATTTCCTCTGGCGGTATCCAACTCCAACTCCAACTCCAAGTACAAGTACAAGTACAAGTACAAGTACAAGTACAAGTTACAAGTACAGTACAAGTACAAGTACAAGTACAAGTACAAGCTTACAGTAACAAGTACAAGTACAAGTACAAGTACCAGCCTATTCCCTCTGGTCTATGGGTAAGCTAGTACCGGCCCATATACATAGGCGACAAGCCTCCCAAGTACCTTTATGGCCTATTTACCTCTGGGTAAGCTAGTCCGCCTATGGGTAAGCTAGTCCGCCTATGGGTAAGCTAGTACCGCCTATGTATATGTCTATGTTGTAAGCTAGCTACCCGCCTATGTATATGGTCTTATGGGTAAGCTAGTACCGCCTATGTATATGTCTATGGGTAAGCTAGTACCGCCTATATCTATGGGCCCTCAAGCTAGTACCGCCTATGTATATGCTATGGGTAAGCTAGTTACCGCCTATGTAATGTCTATGGGTAATCTAGCTACCGCCTATGTCTTTGGGTAAGCTAGTCCCTTTCAAGTTAACCTTAATGCGCCCTCTGGCCGGTACTCGCCAAGTGGACCCTCCCCCCTAGGGTAGGGAGGGGTCCCACTTGATGCCCATTATAAATAGGCGGGACTAGCTCCCAAATACCTTAAAGTGGGACCCCTCCCCCTACCTACCCTAGGGTAAGGGGGCACTTAAATTTAAGGGGCCCACTTTACTTGCCAAGCTATTAGGCAGCTTCAAGTGGCCCCTTCGAGGACCACTTTGCAGTACCGCCCAGAGGGCATTAAGAAAGGTACTTGAAATTACAAAGCTGCCTATGGTAATACTCGCGGGTACCTACCCATATACAAGAGGGCCATTTCTTAGTACCGGCCCCCCTTGAGGGGGCCACCCCCCCCTTTAAGGTACCTCGCAAGTGGGCCCTTAGGCCCCCTAGGGTAGGGAGGGGAGGGGTCCATTGAGGTATGGAGTACTTATGCCAGGTCAGATACAGGGGATAAAATAAAGGTACTTGAAAGGTACTGGGTACATTAATGCGCAGGTACAGATAACAGGGGCATAAATAAAGGTACTTTGGGAGGGCCTTGTGTGTTTTATGGGCGGGTATACTTGGGCAGTTGGCCCAGGGGGGCACTTGGGGGTTTTGGCGAAGTAGGCGCCTTAGTCTTAGTCTTAGTCTTAGTCCTTAGTCTTAGTCTTAGTTTATGTCTTAGTCTTAGTCTTAGTCTTAGTCTAGTCTTAGTCTTGTTTAGTATTAGTTTAGTCTTATCTTAGTTTGTTGTAGTCTTAGTATTAGTCTTAGGGCCACTTGGTATTGGGATAGGGCACAAGGCAATGCAACTTAATTTCTAAGTCATTCTTTTAAGATTTGTTTTTGGTATGCCTATCCTATACCAGTGGGCCCTAAGATAAGAATAAGACTAAGACTAGACTAGATAGACTAAGACTATAGACGTAGACTTAAGACTGATAAGACTAAGACTAAGATAAGATAAGACTAAGACTAAGCTAAGACTAAGGACTACGGCTAAGGGACTAAGACTAGGGGCTCTTGCAACCAAGTGGCCCTGTGGGGGCGACTTGCAAGTAGTAAGCCCATAAAAGAGCAGAGGGCCTTCCAATACCTTTATTTTTGGCCTGTATCTGTACTGGGCAATAAGGTACTCCAGGGTACCTTTCAAGTACATTTAATTTTTGGCCCTGTATCTGTTAACTGGGCTTAGTACTCAGGTATTGCAGTGGGACCCTGCCTCTACTAGGGGGCCTGAAGGGCCATTGCGGAGTGCTTAATGGCCCCTCAAGGGGGGTACTTGAATGGCCCTCTGTATTATGGGCGTTAGGTACCCGCGAGTTATTACATAGGCAGCTTGTATTTCAAGTACCTTTCTTAATGGCCCTCTGGCGGTACTCGCAAGTGTCCCCGAGGGGCCCCTTGAAGCTGCTATATACTTGGCAAGTAAGTGGGCCCTTAATTTAATGCCCCTTACGCCCTAGGTAGGTAGGGGAGGTCCACTTTTTAAGGTTACTTGGAGCTGGCCTATTTGATATGGGCATCAAGTGGGACCCCTCCCTACCCTAGGGAGGGTCCCACTTGCGAGTACCGCCCAGAGGGCATTAAGGTACTTGAAAGGGACTAGCTTACCCAAAGACATAGGCGGTACTAGCTTACCCATAGACATATACATAGGCGGTACTAGCTTACCCATAGACATATACATAGGCGAGGTACTAGCTTACCCATAGATATAGGCGGTACTAGCTTACCAAGACATATACATAGGCGGTACTAGCTTACCCATAGGACATATACATAGGCGGTACTAGCTTACCCATAGACATATACATAGGTACTAGCTACCCATAGGCGGACTAGCTTACCCATAGGCGGACTAGCTTACCCAGAGGTATAGGCCATAAAGGTACTTGAGCTAGTCCGCCTATGTATATGGCGGTACTAGCTTACCCATAGACAGAGGAATAGGCTGGTACTTGTACTTGTACTTGTACTTGTACTTGTACTTGTTACTTGTACTTGTACTTGTACTTGTACTTGTACTTGTACTTGTACTTGTACTTGTACTTGTACTTGTACTTGGAGTTGGAGTTGAGTTGGAGTACCGCCCAGAGGAATAGGGCCGGTACTAGAAGGGGCCCCTTTGCTTGGGTGTTATTATCTAATTAGTAAGAACCATATTTATAAAGGGATTGATTATCATATTATGCCTAATGAGTAGTTGATCCATAATGCAAAAGGTACGAGAACTATATCACTGCATTGGAAACACGTAGCATCTTGATTTTATCTATGCCCCTGCCCCTGCCCCTGCCCTCACCTAGAGAGATCCTTTAGTTTAGCTACAGATTGACTGGACCTAGACAGCCTTTGGCTGCCCAAACAACATCTGCCATTTGGAAGATCTTGATAAGACTTTACTTGAAAGACTCGACACTCCCACTGTATAATAATATAGGCTAGGGCAAGATAAACACTAAGGCATTTCGGTAATCCTTAGTGTGCGGCTGGCTGTCGATTGAGAGTTCCTCTTCTCGCAATCAAGTGCTACTGTGTAAGGAGTTTCATCGGTTCCATCACTGTACTTATCTACACTATCTATCACACACTTTTCTAAGAAGATCTTAAATTTGTTCAAGTACCTTTCAAGTACCTTAATGGCCCCTGTATCTGTACCTTTTATGGGCGGTACTCGCAAGTGGCCCCTCCTGGACCCTTACCGTAGGGGTCCCACTTGATGGCCCAGTATCTGTATCTGGGTAAGCTAGTACGCCCCCCTTTGGCCTTTGGGGGGGGTTGGCTAGTCCGCCTATGTCTATGGGTAAGCTATTCCCTTTCAAGTACCGGCCCTCTGGGCGGTACTCGCAAGTGGGACCCTCCCCCTTAGGGTAGGGAGGGGTCCCACTTGATGCCCATATAAATAGGCGGACTAGCGAACCCCCCCAAACCCAAAGGGGGGGCGGAATATCTTACCCCTAGGCGTACTAGCGAACCCCCCCCCAAAGCCAAAGGGGGGGGCATTTAGGTACTCCAGGTACCTTTAGGGCCCATGACTCTGGGTAAGCTAGTACGCCCCCCCTTTGGGGGGTGGGTTGGCTAGTCCGCCTATGTCTATGGGCGGAATAGCTTACCCCTAGGGACTAGCTAACCCCCCCCAAACCAAAGGGGTATCAAGTGGGACCCCTCCCTACCCTAGGGGCCCAGGAGGGGCCCACTTGCGAGTACCGCCCGGGGAATAGGCCATAAAGGTACTTTAAGGGGCCTTAAGGTACCCGCGAGTATTAGGCAGCTTTTTCTTCAAGTACCTTTCAAGTACCTTTCAAGTACCTTTCAAGTACCTTTCAAGTACCTTGATTTCAAGTACCTTTCAAGTACCTTTCAAGTACCTTTCAAGTACCTTTCAAGTACCTTTCAAGTACCTTGATTTCAAGTACCTTTCAAGTACCTTTCAAGTACCTTTCAAGTACCTTGATTTCAAGTACCTTTCAAGTACCTTTCAAGTACCTTTCAAGTACCTTTCAAGTACCTTAATGCCCTCTGGGCGGTACTCGCAAGTGGGCCCCGTAGGGGTCCCACTTGATGGCCCCTGTATCTGTACCTGGCATTAAATTAAGGTACTCGCAAGTGGGCCCCTTCGGTAGGGGTCCCACTTGGTAGCTGCCTCATTCATACTTGGCAAGCGGGCCCCCTTCGGGGCCACTTGATGTACTTGGCACTGCAGGATTTGAACCTGCGACCGGAGGCTTATGAGGCCTATGCTCTACCACTGCGCTAAGTGCCAATCTATCAAAAAATAAAAAGAAAGGGCTATCAAGTACCTTGATGGCCCCAGTATCTGGGCGATACTATCAAGTCTGCGAGTACCTTTAAAGTACCTTTATTTTATGGCCCCTGTATCTTTTATGGGCATTAAATCAAGCCTTAGGCAGCTAAAGTAAAGAAAAGCTGCCTAATATAAGGCTCGCAAGTACCTTAATACCCATAGGGCCATTAAGGTACTTGAAGGTACTCGCAAGTGGGCCCCTTCCCTTCCCTTCCCTTCCCTTCCCTTTATGTAATGCCCCTTATCCTATCCTAGGGTAGGGTAGGGTCGGGAGGGGTCCCACTTGAATGCCCAGAGTCATAGGCCATTCAAGTACCTTTATTTTATGGCCCCCTAAAGGGGCCATCAAGGTACTCGCAAGTGGGCCCCTTCCCTTCCCTTAATCTAATGCCCCTTATCCTAGGGTAGGGTAGGGAGGGGTCCCACTTCAAGTCTTAGGCAGCTAAAGTCAAAGAGGGCTGCCTATGGTCTATGGTAAGACTCGCGAGTACCTTTCAAGTACCTTAATGCCCCTGTATCTGGGCATAAAGGTACTCGCAAGTCTTACCATGGGCAGCCTTTCTTGTAGCTGCCTAAGACTTGATTTAATGCCCAGATACAGGGAATTGGCCATCAAGGTACTTGGAAGGTACCTGGAGTACCTTAATTTTATGCCCATAAAAGAGTCATAGGCCATTCAAGTACCTTTATTTTATGGCCCCCTCAAGGGGGGCGGTACTCGCAAGTGGGCCCCTCTGTATCTGGACCCCTAGGGTAGGGTAGGGAGGGGTCCCACTTGAAGGTACTTGGATGGCCCCTGTATATGTATCTGGGCGGTACTCGCAAGTGGGACCCCCCCCAAAGCCAAAGGGGGGGTCCCACTTGATTGAAGCTGCATAAGACTTGGCAAGTGGGCCCCCTCCCTTAGGGGCCACTTGGTGGTGGTACTTGCAACCGGGCCCTTAGTCTTCGGGGCCACTTGATTTTATTAAAAATTGTATTTTATAAGTCACTCGCGTATTATTCACCGGTATGCTACTCTACTTCACTCGCATGTATTGAACCCTTTAGTCACGCATTACTGCTGAGCCAGTACCAAACTCATACCTTGGTTATTCTACTTAAATGGGCCCTGTCTTATCTGAGACAGGGTCGCAAGCACCCAAGTACCTTCATGGCCTATAACTCTGGGTAAGCTAGTACCTTCAAGTACCTTTCTTTAGGGCCCCTGTATCTGTATCTTTAATGGGCATTCAAGTGGGACCCCTACCTACCCTACCCTAGGGGTCCAGATACAGAGGGGCCCACTTGCGAGTACCTTAATTAAATGCCCATTAAAGATACAGGGGCATGAAGGTACTAGAAGGTACTCGCAAGTGGGACCCCCCGGGGTCCCACTTGAATGCCCCCTAAGCTAGTGCCGCCGTAGACATAGACATAGACATAGGCGGTACTAGCTAACCCCAAAAGACAAGGGGCCCTTTGGTTTGGGGGGGTCCAAGTGGCCCCCTAAGGGAGGGGGCCCACTTGCCAAGTATTAGGCAGCTAAAATACAATCAAGTGGGACCCCCTTTGGCTTTGGGGGGGGTCCCACTTGCGAGTACCTTCAAGTACCTTCAAGTGGGACCCCTCCCTAGGGGGCATTAAGGGGCCCACTTGCGAGTACCGCCCAGGGGCCGGTACTAGAATGCCCTCTGGGCGGTACTTTGCGAGCCTTATATTAGGCAGCTTTTATAGTAGCTGCCTAAGGCTTGAATGCCCATAAAAGGTACAGGGAATAGGCCATAAAATAAAGGTACTTGAAAAGCTGCCTCATACTTGCTTGTCTATTATTATAAAAAATCTGGCATAAAATTAATAACTTTTTTTTTAGATTTACTTTGACTGTGACTTTCAAGTGGGACCCCTACCTACCCTACCCTACGGGTCCAGGAGGGGCCCACTTGCGAGTACCTTAATTTAATGCCCATAAAAGATACAGGGGCATTAAGGTACTTGAAAGTACCGGCCTATTCCCCTGTATCTGCCTCTGGGTAAGCTAGTACCTTAATGCCCTAAGCTAGTGCCGCCGTATACATAGGCGGTACTAGCTAGTGGGCCCCCAAAAGACAAGGGGCCCCCTTTGGGGGGGTCCAAGTGGCCCCCTAAGGGGGCCCACTTACTTGCCAAGTATTAGGCAGCTAAAGGAAATAAAAGCTGCCTATGGTAATACTCGCGGGTACCTTCAAGTACCTTTATTTTATGGCCCCTGTATCTGTATCTGTATCTGTATCTGTATCTGTATCTGTATCTGTATCTGTATCTGTATCTGTATCTGTATCTGTATCTGTATCTGTATTTAAAGGTATCTGTATCTGTATCTGTATCTGTATCTGTATCTGTATCTGTATCTGTATCTGTATCTGTATCTGTATCTGTATCTGTATCTGTATCTGTATCTGTATCTGTATCTGTATCTGTATCAAAAGGTATCTGTATCTGTATCTGTATTAAAAGGTATCTGTATCTGTATCTGTATTTTAAGGTATCTGTATCAAAAGGTATCTGTATCTGTATCTGTATTAAAAGGTATCTGTATCTGTATTAAAAGGTATCTGTATCTGTATTAAAAGGTATCTGTATCTGTATCTGTATTAAAAGGTATCTGTATCTGTATCAAAAGGTATCTGTATCTGTATCTGTATCTGTATCTGTACCTGGACGGTACTCCAGTACCTTCCAAGTACCTTTAGGGCCTATGACTCTGTATCTGGGCATAAAATTAAGGTACTCCAGGTACCTTTAGGGCCTATGACTCTTTTATGGGCATTAATTCAAGCCTTATATTAGGCAGCTAAAGTAAAGAAAAGCTGCCTAATATCAAGTGGGACCCCTCCCCTCCCGACCCTAGGGGCATTACAAAAAGGGGCCCACTTGCGAGTACCTTGATGCCCAGATACAGATACAGGGGCCATTAAGGTACTTGAAGGCTCGCAAGTACCTTTATTTAATGCCCAGAGGTATAAGCCGGTACTTGAAGGTACTCCAGGTACTTGAATGGCCTATTACTCTGACTCTTTTATGGGCATTCAAGTGGGGCCCCTCCCTACCCTAGGGGCCCTAAGGGGCATTAAATTAAGGGGAGGGAAGGGGCCCACTTGCGAGTACCTTAATTAAATGCCCAGATAAAGGGGGCCATTCAAGTACCTTCAAGTCTTAGGCAGCTAAAGGAAAAGCTGCCCATGGTAAGACTTGCGAGTACCGCCCAGAGGTATAAGCCGGTACTTGAAAGGTACTCGCAAGTCTTGGGCAGCCTTTACTTTAGCTGCCTAAGACTTGAAGGTACTAGCAAGTATTATATTAGGCAGCTTTTATTTTAGCTGCCTATGGTATGGTAATACTTGGGTAGGGGTCCCACTTGGTAGCTGCCGAATACTTGATTTGTTATTTTAGGTTTCTGCAACGAAGGAGTTGTTAAACCGAAGGCTTTGTTAAATTTATTTGGTATTTTATTACTTTATGCCGATGATATTACTCTTCATAGATAAATAGCCTTGCTGTAAGCACTAGCGTATTTTATCTGGTAGACCTAAACAAGTCATTTATTTGATGCCAATTCTTTTTCAACAATAGGGGAGATACTAAGAAAGAAAAAGAGAAAGACCTCTTGGTGGCCTAAGGTAATGCTACCCCTTTAGGAGTTGGCTTGACCACCAAGTATTAGGCAGCTAAAATAAAGGAAGAGCTGCCTATAGTAATACTCGCAAGTACCTTCAAGTACCTTCATGGCCTATTACTCTGGGCATTAAGGTACTTGCGAGCCTTATATTAGGCAGCTTTACCTTTAGCTGCCTAAGGCTTGAATGCCCAGATACAGAGGGCCATCAAGTGGGACCCCTCCCGACCCTACCCTACCCTACCCTAGGATAGTATAAGGGCATTAGATAAAGGGGAGGGAAGGGGCCCACTTGCGAGTACCTTCTAGTACCTTTATTTAATGCCCCTGTATCTTAAATGGGCATCAAGGTACTCGCAAGTGGGCCCCTCCTGGACCCTTACCCTAGGGAGGGGTCCCACTTGAATGCCCAGGGTAATTGGCCATAAAATTAAGGTACTTGAAAGGTACTTGGAGTACCTTTATGCCCAGGTACAGGGTAATTGGCCGGTACTTGGTTGCTGTAATGCTCCTTACTGGACTAGCATACAAATTAGAATATAGTTGGGTATAGTTAGGGCTAATTATCTTACCGCTTTGGTTATGCCAACCGTATTATATTTATGGATATATCTACTATTATAACAAATATGGCACCGGACCCTATGTTTATTGTTTATTAAGGCAGCTTTTCAAGTACCTTGACGGCCTATTCCCCTGGGCGGTACTCGCAAGTGGGACCCCCACAAACCAAAGGGGGGTCCCACTTGATTTTATTAAAATTTAGTGCTTTTAGCAAAACCAAAAATAACAAAATAAAAATAAAAATAAAAATAAAAATAAAAATAAAAATTCCTTACTTTTTAACAAAATTAAAAGCAGGTTCATTTGTAGTAAATGTTGTTACATATTGTTCTCAATTAAATTAAATTAAATTCAATCAAATCAAATCAAATCAAATTAAATTCAATTCAATAAAGAACCCAAATATATGATTTGGTTAATATAAAAACGTAGCTTTTCGGCTGTGCTTTATTCAAACAACCGATATACCAGAGGTTTCAAAGAGACTGTCCTTGCGTACTCGCTCCTTTTGGTAACTCATTTCTTTATAAAGGTTGATACGGATAGAAACCGAACTGCCTCACGGCGTTCTGAACTCAGCTCATGTGCCGCTTTAATCTACGAACAGTAGAACCCTTGGAACCCTCTTCAGCTCCAGGACGCGACAAGCCAACATCGAGGTGCCGAACCCGGTCGTCGATATGGACTCTAGGACCGGACTAGCCTGTTATCCCTAAGGTACCTTTTGTCCGTTGTGCACTAACTGTATTTTACTAGTATTAGTGGGTCATTACTACCGGCTATATATCTATTTAAACACCAAACCAAGTGGCCCCCTTTGGGGTGAGCTAGTACGCCTATGTCTATGGTCGGTACTTGCTTACCCAGAGGTATAGGCCATTCATTAAGGTACTTTCATAACGTTTGGCCCCCTATCAAGTCTTACCATAGGCAGCTAAAATCAAGTGGGACCCCAGGGGAGGGGTCCCACTTGCGAGTACCTTTATGCCCAGGTACAGGGGCCGTCAAGGTACTTGAAAGGCTGCCCAAGACTTGCGAGTACCGCCCAGAGGGCATTCAAGTGGGACCCCTCCCTAGGGGTCCAGGAGGGGCCCACTTGCGAGTACCTTAATTTAATGCCCATTTAAGATACAGGGCATGAAGGTACTAGAAGGTACTTGAATGTGCTGGACATTACCCCCCCCACAGACACAGACAGACTGCCTGCCTGCCTATAGTTAAGGAAGTCGAGAGGCCGAGCCAACCCGGGTATTGCCTTCCATTTCAAGCCTTATATTATATTATATTAGGCAGCTAAAGTCAAGAAAAGCTGCCTAATATCAAGTGGGACCCCTCCCTACCCTAGGGGCATTACATTAAGGGGCCCACTTGCGAGTACCTTTCTATAATGCCCAGAGTAATAGGCCATTAAGGTACTTGAAGGCTCGCAAGTACCTTTATTGAATGCCCATAAAAGAGTAATAGGCCATTCAAGTACCGCCCCCCTCAAGGGGGGGCATTAAGGTACTCGCAAGTGGGCCCCCTAGGGTAGGGAGGGGTCCCACTTGAAGGTACTTGATTGTGTGCTGTACATTACCTCTCCCGACTGCCTATAGGTAAGGAAGTCGAGAGGCCGAGCCAACCCGGTATTGCATTCCATTAGGGAAAGGCACTATCGGGTGGGCATTAGCAAGAGCAGTCTTACCTCTTTTATGGGGGCACTATACACTATCGGGTGGGCTTTAGCAAGAGCATTCTTACCTCTTTATGGGTTTAATAGATAAACACCACTGCTTGGGTTGTGCTCCTTGCAGTAAAGCTTATTTCATTAGTTTAATTCTAGATAAGCCATTGTGGACTCCCGTTACTGTTTAGAGAGTCTCCGCCCCAGAGAAACAATTGAATGGAAATAAAGTATAAGAATAGACCGCCTTCGCGGCCCAGACTTAATTATAAGACGAACAATGGGTGGTATTCCAATTATATTATAATTTGTATTTTCAATTTTAAAAATCTTTCAAGTGGGACCCCTCCCTACCCTAGGGGCCCACTTGCCAAGTATTAGGCAGCTAAAGGTAAAGCTGCCTAATATAATACTCGCGGGTACCTTCAAGTACCTTCATGGCCTATTACTCTGGGCATTAAATAAAGGTACTTGCGAGCCTTATATTAGGCAGCTTTACCTTTCTTGTAGCTGCCTAAGGCTTGAATGCCCAGATACAGAGGGCCGGTACCCGGAGTACCGCCCATAGGGCCGGTACTATAATGCCCCCCTGGGCGGTACTTGGTTTATTATTCTAAAAAATCTGGCATAAAATTAATATCTTTTTAACTTACTTATAAATAACTTTTTAACTTACTTCAAGTGGGACCCCTCCCTACCCTAGGGGTCCAGGAGGGGCCCACTTGCGAGTACCTTAATGCCCATAAAAGAGTCATAGGCCATTAAGGTACTTGAAAGGATTTGAATCGGGTGCCTTCTATTACAGTTTAAATTTGTGGTCATTGACAGGATCCCGCAGGCCTAAATCAACTATAGAGGCTCACCACTTAATTGAAGACTAGGAACAATGTGTAATGATATTTTCTACAAATGAACAGGTACCGCATCAGCTAAAATCAACCATGAAAAAGAAGACACACTCAAGAGAAAATGTTAATTCATTCGAACTACTTCATTCAAGTACCTTCCTTTCAAGTACCTTTCTTTAGGGCCCCTGTATCCGTATCTGGGTAAGCTAGTATCTTTATCTGTATCTGTATCTGTATCTGTATCTGTATCTGTATCTGTATCTGTATCTGTATCTGTATCTGTATCTGTATCTGTATCTGTATCTGTATCTGTATCTGTATTAAAAGGTATCTGTATCTGTATCTGTATCTGTATCTGTATCTGTATCTGTATCTGTATCTAAAGGTATCTGTATTAAAAGGTATCTGTATCTGTATCTGTATCTGTATCTGTATCTGTATTTAAAGGTATCTGTATCTGTATCTGTATCTGTATTTTAAGGTATCTGTATCTGTATCTGTATCAAAAGGTATCTGTATCTGTATCTGTATCTGTATCTGTATCTGTATCTGTATCTGTATTGAAAGGTATCTGTATCTGTATCTGTATCTGTATCTGTATCTGTATCTGTATCTGTATCTGTATCTGTATCTGTATCTGTATCTGTATTAAAAGGTATCTGTATCTGTATCTGTATCTGTATCTGTATCTGTATCTGTATCTGTATCTGTATTTAAAGGTATCTGTATCTGTATCTGTATCTAAAGGTATCTGTATCTGTATCTGTATCTGTATCTGTATCTGTATTAAAAGGTATCTGTATCTGTATCTGTATCTGTATCTGTATCTGTATCTGTATCTGTATCTGTATCTGGGCATTCAAGCCTTAGGCAGCTAAAGGAAAATCAAAGCTGCCTAATATCAAGTGGGACCCTCCCTAGGTAAGGGGCATTAGATAAAGGGGCCCACTTGCGAGTACCTTTATTTTATGCCCAGGTACAGGGGCCCAAAAGGTACTTGAAGGCTCGCAAGTACCTTTCAAGTACCTTTACGGCCCTCTGGGTAAGCTAGTACGCCCCTAGGCGTACTAGCTAGTGGGCCCCCCTCTACACCCCAAAGGGGGGGGCGGTACTCGCAAGTCTTGGGCAGCTTTACCTTTCCTTTAGCTGCCTAATATAAGACTTGATTTAATGCCCAGAGTCATAGGCCATTCAAGTACCTTAATGGCCCCTGTATCTGTATCTTTAATGGGCATTAAGGTACTCGCAAGTGGCCCCCTTAATGCCCCCTAGGGTAGGGGAGGGTCCCACTTGAAGGTACTTGAAGGTACTCGCAAGTGGGCCCCCTTTATGCCCCTAGGGTAGGGAGGGGTCCCACTTGAATGCCCATATCAATAGGCGTACTAGCTAGTGGGCCCCCCCAAACCAAAGGGCCCCTTGTCTTTTTGTCTTCCCTTGTCTTTTTGTCTTCCCTTGTCTTTTTGTCTTCCCTTGTCTTTTTGTCTTCCCTTGTCTTTTTGTCTTCCCTTGTCTTTTTGTCTTCCCTTGTCTTTTTGTCTTCCCTTGTCTTTTTGTCTTCCCTTGTCTTTTTGTCTTCCCTTGTCTTTTTGTCTTCCCTTGTCTTTTTGTCTTTTTGGGGCCCACTAGCTAGTACCGCCTATGTCTATGGTCGGTACTTGCTTAGGGCATCAAGTGGGACCCCTCCCTACCCTAGGGGGCATTAGATAAAGGGAAGGGGCCACTTGCGAGTACCTTAATGCCCAGATACAGGGGCCATCAAGTGGGACCCCTCCCTAGGGGCATAAAGGGGGCCCACTTGCCAAGTATTAGGCAGCTAAGAGAAAAGCTGCCTAATATAATACTCGCAAGTACCTTAATGCCCAGATACAGAGGGCCATTCAAGTACCTTTATGGCCCCCCTTGAGGGGGCCGGTACTCGCAAGTGGGCCCCTTTATCTAATGCCCCTTACCCTAGGGAGGGGTCCCACTTGAAGGTACTTGGAGTACCTTAATGCCCAGAGTCATAGGCCATAAAGAAAGGTACTTGAAAGGTACTTGAAAGGTACTCGCAAGTCTTGGGCAGCTTTTTCTTTACTTTCCTTTAGCTGCCTATGGATGGTAAGACTTGAAGGTACTTGAATGGCCTATTACTCTGGGCATAATAGAAAGGTACTCCAGGTACCTTCAAGTGGGACCCCTCCCTACCCTAGGGTAAGGGGCATTAGATGAAGGTAAGGGGACCACTTGCGAGTACCTTCAAGTACCTTTCTTGATGGCCTATGACTCTTTTATGGGCATTCAATGAAGGTACTCCGGGTACCTTTTGGGCCCATTACTCTGGGCATTAATGAAGGTACCCGCGAGTATTATATTAGGCAGCTTTTCTTTACTTTAGCTGCCTATGGTATGGTATGGTAATACTTGGCAAGTAAGTGGGCCCCTTCCAAGTACCTTTAGGGCCCCCTGTATCTGTATCTGGGCATTAAGGTACTAGCAAGTATTAGGCAGCTAAAAGAAAAGCTGCCTCATTCATACTTGGCAAGTCTTGTCTTGGGCAGCTTTTCTTTTCTTGACTTTCCTTTAGCTGCCTATGGATGGTAAGACTTGAAGGTACTCGCAAGTGGGCTCCTCCCCTTAATTTAATACGGTGATGCTCTTGACCACGTGCGACGCAGCCGTAAACAAGTTGGAGGCGAATGGCAGGAAGTTGACACACGACGATGAAGTTAGTCGGGCATCTGTCATGAACCTGGCCAAGGCAGACGCAATCATGCCGTTAATCAGACACGAGGTTCTAGCTGCCTCCTTCAAGTCGATCATCCGCCATCCGCTTGGGGTAGGACACGACCTCTATCTCGACCGACTTAGTCGCAGTGCCAACTGCCAACTGCCAACTGCCAACTGTCCTCCGCCCTTGTCGTACGTCCGCAAGCTCATCACAACGGTGAAGCCTGGCTCAATCTCGACTTCTGACCGACTTGTCGATGAAAGTTGACCTGGAGAAGGAACCGTCAATGCACATGGGCTTGACCGGACTCTCGACCGCGAGCACAAGGTCGATGTTCGGGAGCAACCGCACCTTGTCCACGTCTCGTTTTGATCAACCACACCTTGGGAGGTGCGATGGAGGACGATGCAACTCCCACCGACATTCTGCACCTAACCTTGCACTGACCTTGCCTGGTCGAGACCATCTTCTCGCACTGGACATAGTTGGTGATGTTGGACTGCACTTGTCCTAGCCCCTCCCTCTCGAGCATGTACTTCTCGACTCTGTCAACGACCTCCGAGTCGTTGGATTCGTTGGACCTCAGCCCCAAACTCCATCTCGGAGTCATGTCTCACCTCGGAGGAGAAGGTCCTGGGCAACTTCGGCTCACGACGGCACTTGAATGGCCCATGGTGGTGATGGGGATGCCCTCGTTCCATCGGACTATCCATGATGTGTCCTTGAGGCTCATCTCTACCGACCTGCACTTGCACAAGTCAGCTTCCAGAGCCTCGTCAGCTGCCCTCAAAGGCTTCATGGCGGCTGCTGTGACCACCTTGTGCTTGCCGCATACAGCGCATCTGACAGAGTCATCGGACACCTCGTTCGCCTTGTTGTTGATCGACATCTTTATCGGACAGGGCCTGTACCTATCAAGTCCTAACCCGAGGAACACCAACGCCAACCGGCCATCGTCCGGCAAGTTCGGGTGAACACAGAGGCCATGGCATCGATCATGAACACATGAAACACATGAAAAACACATGAACACATGACACACACTGAACACATGAACATTTGTGCCCCACTCTCAGGACAGGCCCCGACCTCAAGCTGAACAGCACCACCAGCACGATGACAAGCCCTTATTGGGACGTAGGATGTCCGAGACCCCATTGGTCAACTGCGCTTTGCGTGAGACGATATGACAAGTCGAGTTGATGTTCCATCCGAATCCGAGTACAAGCGGCAAGGGTGTTTGGGGTCTACACCGAGATAAATGGCGTTCCCGTCGATAGTTGCCGGGCGCGAGCTGTGTTCGAAGAACGTTGTCAATCTCTCAGTGTCGAGCGAGAATTCAACACAGGCTTATATGGCAGTTGGGGCCAGATGAACGGACGAATTTAGTCCCGAGGCATCTTAGCTGATAATCGGAAGCTCCTCAAGAGGTTTGTCATGAGACTGCCTGGTCAGGTGCTCGGCCCATAAAACAATAGTCGTTCACACCGAGATCGACCCAAGCCCGACGCTCTCCTCCTGAGCGGCAGGAACTTCCTTCGAGAGCTGCAGTTGCCTTCAGGGGAGTAGAATACCGGTTGCCATGTCCCTCGGAAGCTGAAGCCGGACGGCCTATAGGGAGAATCCCCTACCAACGGCAAGGCCGTGACCATCCCGTTGTTGTTCATCCTAATCTATCCTAAATTAATCCTAATCCTAATCCTAATTCCTATCCTAATCCTAATCCTAATCGGACAGGACGATCGACGATGGGTCAGCTGTTGCGCTTGCCGATGAAACACATGACTTCGACGGAGACGAGCTCGCATCTCATCCTTCCCAACGACAGGAATGAATCCCGTATGCTTAGATAGACGCCGCCTGGAATGTGTGACGACCAAAGTAAGTTGCGATAAACCAAAACCAACTTGTGGACACAATGTCCCACCCACCTTCATGACAGCACAGGCGACAGGATAGACTACATGTGCCTCCGGCTTTTTGACATGACCAGACCTTCGGCAGATGCCGAGTTCAGCAGCACCATGGCCATGGAGCTGAGCACACAGACCATTGTTGATGTCGGGTTCTACGGACAATGTGATGAAAACCAGCCTCAACTCGGAACTTGGAACTGAACTGAAGCACACTTGACATGTACATCCTGCTTACTGGCCTCGATAGTGGACAGTCCAGGACGCAGATCTCCCTTAGCTAGATTCCAAACATCTGTCCATCTCGCTACACAACAATTGAGGAAAGATGTCTATTCGGCAATTCATCAACCATTATGCTCAAACCGAACACATGTCAGTGTCCATGATGGTGTCAGTCGATGATTAGGCTCTGCCAGACCAAACAACCTGACCTTGTCCTTCGAGTTCTTTTGCGGCCACCCAAGTTGAAACAATGTCCATCTCAGCCCGCACTGCCAGTGTCCAAAGAAACATTCGGCTACCGTACAAGATAAGCAGAGGTGCTTAGGCCTTCTTCATCACTCACCACTTCCTAGCGTATGCAATTGCGGGTCGGCACAATGACTACGTGAGTCCAAGAGACGACAGTGTTCCTCTTCGGATGTCGGGTGTGTGCCCCACGACATGGCAGACTTACAGGCCGTCTCTGCTCATGCGCAGTGAAGACTCCGTCCAGAACCATCCATTTTCATGCCTGATGAAATGATCCGGTGAAGGCATGGGTTTGCCTCACTGTATACTCAAATACAACACCATCGCCAAGAAAGGTTTCTGTACCTATGCTTCTCCCGTGTACGCGTATCTATGTGCACCCTCTTCAGCACCGCCGTGCTTCCTACGCATGGCCGACTCGCGATTGCTGTGCCGTGCGACGTGGCTCGGACCTTTTAGTGGCAACTACGACTGCACCTACCCATGCCATCGCCGTATAATGAACCATCTAGTACGTTTCTCGGAGGTGTGTGAACACAGTCGCGCGACGCGCCATCGCACAGCCGATGGAGCATTAATGTCCAGGTGAACTCGCGCGTCTCACGTTCATACATCGTGCCGTGAGAGCATCGGAGTTCAATCGCTCCTCTCTTGCTGATCTTAAAAAAACCGTTCCCAGTAACCTGTCCGTATCTATCTGCGCTCTTCAATCATCCTGGGTTTCCCACTCTTCGACACCTGGTTTGCGCGTAATTCTCACGGTTTGACACTAATGAACTACGATCATAAGGTCCCGCTTACCTTCATCCTTTCATCCTTCTCCTTCCTACGCATTCACTCCTTCAGTCTTCATTCCTTTATCATCCATTCATTCCCTTCATTCCTTCATAACCATCAACCCCCGCGGACCCAACCGAAGCACCTAAAATTCCGTCACGTGCGAAGCTCGCATGGACATTCCGTTGCCGACCAATGACATTTGTGACGTGCCATCATGCGAAACGTCGTCTCCGGCACAAGCCCCGGGTGCTACATAGCACAACTACCACCCTGCGGTACCTAGCATCGCGATCACCCACCAAGGTCACCTCTCATGTCTGAAGGATGCGCATTAG
>JAJSRW010000516.1:25000-44381 GCA_022414725.1 Microglena sp. YARC | reverse complement strand
CTCCCTCCAAAACTGTGTCGCGCTCCATACACCTCTGACCACTTCCCTCTCAACACCGAACAAACTTGCGCTACCGGTTCGCAATTGCGCAGAACACAACGGATACGTTGAAATCTCCTGCTGTCTATTGACCCCTCACACCACCCACCAGCGTACAACTCACGCCACTGTTACTACGCCAGACTAGAGGCGGATTCCATTTGGGGACATGAGAACCAATGGTTGGGCTGGCCACGCAACGAAGGCCGTCCGGCGCTACAAGCATTGGGGATGCCCAGCAGTGATTGCACTGGTCAGCACGCACACTATTGTGCAAATCATTGGATCCGTCACTCCTCCACTCTAAATTTTACCGTGCATATAGATAACTCCCACCCAACCCTGACAGTGATCGCGAGCCATGACATCCCCCGGACAGCGCGCCCTGCCCACCGGCGGCGCCTGCTCCACCTTACCTACGGATCCCAATACAAGCCAGCACATCACGAGCTGGCGGGCAGCGCTCCTACAACGACGACAAATATCATTCCACTGTTAGTACAGTTCAATGGGCCCAACATCATGCACACAACTATACTTCCTACACAACATGGGAATCGAACGAGATCCACCACGAATCTCTATTACCTCCAATACCTCCACCATTACTATGGACCCCAATCTCACCATGCGTTCACTTGCATTGACTTTTTGGGAAACCAGCATACGACCAATTGCAAACCACCACTTTTTAAAACTACTCCCCATCAACCACAACACTCAACACCTAGGAGGACACCACCATACTAACCTTCAACAACAAGGCCAATGGGCCACCTCCCAGGATTTAATGCTGACAACCAAACCTTGTTCACAAACTTCTGAAAAAATGACACACACGGACAGGCACCAGACCTGGACATTCAACCCTCAGCCGTACATTATACAAACAAGGCATCCTAACCACTACTGGATGACCATCCACACACCCACACACAACGTTTCATATCGTCTATAACCCCACTGGTCACTGTCTTTGGCACATTCCCAACGAAGATAACCCTCTCAAACAAAACTATGATCCACTTCAAAAATCCCCACCCTACCAATGGGAACAACTGACCCAAGGAGAACATACCACAATGACTTAGTGCTCTTCACCAATACAGAGCTGCTCCTGCTGCTACCAACACTCTTTCTCCTTTCTACAAGCAGCAGGCGTGTGAGGGGCATACTCACCATCGTATACTACCTTAGGTCTCAAAGACCAAAGCCTCACAGCTTTCTTTCTACCAGCCTGCTGACCAGCTCTTTGGCGTCCACAAGACCCCTTATATACCATCTGGACTGGGGGATCATAGTAGACATTCCTAACTCCGACACCAGACACCAAGCTTAAGGTGGCCCTAGCAGTGCTGACCATGCTGAAAATACTCTCAGCCCTATCTGCACCCTTGATTCTTTCCTCGCTTGACAGGACTTGCTGCCCCTTACAAAACCCTTCCCTCACCAATCCTGATTCATATATTGGATCAGACCGCAGTCTGAATCTTTATAGACCTCGTGAAAGTGTTGGCAGCAAATCTCAACTCCACCCTCCACCCACAAATACACCTCCATCCTTGATATGCCAACCCCACAGCCAAGATACTATTTTCCTAAAATCCCAGATTTTATACGCATGACAATAATGACAAGCCTTTCCTCATCCTGCTGAGCCTCTATATTCACTCACCTCCCACTCTACCTCTTGCATTGTCATTACTTACCCCCCGGAAACCTGCAAATCATGCTTGCCAAACTGGAAACTCAGGCATCCACCAACACCTCCTCCCTTCTCTTTTACCACTACTACACCATGTCTTCACCTAATAACCCCTCTCAGGCCTCCAGGATCTACAAAATGGTAGGACCTATAAAGGTTAAACCAGGGACCTAGTAAATGGTGTGCCAGTATATGTCACGGCTTGCAGGACCAAAGGCTAACATCACCCTGGGGGAATAGGGGCCACCAAAACTACAACAGGCCAGAACTAGTAGAGTAGCCAATCACAGGCCACTTCTCACATCTGACTAACGACAAATCCTTCCTCCATGACAGACAGCTCTGCTTCTTTAACTTATTAAAAAATGGACTTCAGCGACCTAACCCTACAGACACCCGTTCCATTCATTACTGACTTCGCAATCATTCTAACACCTCATTCAACGCATCCTGCAATGCTCACACACCAATCTTTGAAAGTCTTCCAACACAGTATCCTTGGAATGACAGGCAGCATTCTGGCACGCAAGCAGACTTGAGCACCCTGCCCTTCCACCATTTACTGAAAGCACTGGGGCTTTCCCCCGCCACAATGTTCTCTAGGCCCAAGTTCAAACCTCTCGACAAACATGGAAGATATTCCATACGAGCATAGCACCTAACCTTACACAACGGTATCACCTCTACCTGACCACTAGCTGCCCCTTGGCCAACAACTCTTAAAGGGATATTATGCAACCACTGGGCTTATAATTTCACCCCGCCCACAAACTCCTCATGCACAGTAAACAAATTTTGGACCTCAACCTTATCCAACATAAACTACATGCACATCCTAAAGACCGACTGGGGTGAACTAGTGAACCGTAAACTGCATTCAGCTGGAACTCCCTCTACATTACAAGCACTCACCCACCCCGACTTCCTATTGCCCCATGTTGCCACACCTGTGAGGGCGAACGTGGGCACATCCTGCGGGCTGCCAACACCCCAGACTTTCAAGGGCTCCATATATCAAGAGACAAGAACCGCAGTGCGACTCATCCACAAGGCAATTGCACCGTGAGCCCTGGCATCCCGCAGAATGATATGGACGCTGGAAGGAGAAGGACTCCCAGGGGGGTCCCTGGCATAAAGCGATCCCCTGACTGGTTGACGCCCTCCACATATACTGTAGCGGAACTGGAAAGGAATGGACCTGAATCTTGCCGTCCTACCTGACATGACTTCCTTCACCTGTATGTCTTGATAAAAACACTCTGGGTTCTTTGAGTCTTGGATGATGCCTCTGATACCAACCATGGCTACTAAGTTATCACTAAACACGCCCAGCATGGTGAAATA
Organism: Microglena sp. YARC; assembly: GCA_022414725.1. Classification (NCBI taxonomy): domain Eukaryota; kingdom Viridiplantae; phylum Chlorophyta; class Chlorophyceae; order Chlamydomonadales; family Chlamydomonadaceae; genus Microglena; species Microglena sp. YARC. The sequence goes on along the minus strand of JAJSRW010000516.1, from coordinate 41,293 downwards.
TAGCAAAATGGTCTTAGAATCGGCTGAGATAACTCGTTCACTATGAAGTTATCACGTTGGAACCACTACGTACTATTCAACCTCTTTTTTGGATTCTATGGACCACTCTTGGACTTCAGAGATCATTTTGCCCTCAAACTGGCGGACACCAGTCCCACTCCCAACCTCATCTAGCTTTCAGAGTATTTTACAGTGCAGACGTTTTATGAACACACCCGGTCGATTACACCGCGGGACTAGACACAATAGATTACCGTCCCCCCTTCAGGAATTTTAGTCTTGCAAGCTGATTGTTGTCCGGTGCTTCCCAACCGGGGTGAAAAACCCCGTATTAGCTGCACTGGCATGATCGTAGCTACGGTGCTGCCGGTAGGCATCGGTGGTACATTTTTTTTACTGAAGATGGCCCTACGGTAGACTAATAGCGAGCTCCGGCTTACGCTATGGTGTCTTAACTTCACGTCATAAGTGAGTAACGCGATTCTACACGGACTGTAACAATTTTCAATTTCAATTTACAATTTGCCTAATTGGTCGGCCCCCTGTTAGAGGGGGCCGCCTAGCGATCTTACGCGAAATCGGCTGTTATTCAATCTCAAATTTCGAATTAAATGTGACAGTCGACCAAGCCAGGGTGCAATATTTATGTTGACTTCGTTGAAACTAAGTGACATCATTTTAATAACAGTCTGGCGGGGGGTACGGCGGGCGGGACGTCTGACAATACATGTTTACAAGTAGAAGAACCCTTAATTCTGTAAAAGGCACAGCGGGTAGCAATTAGCTGAAGGGACTAGCCTGACGGAGAAATATCAAGATAAGATATAGACTTGCATTAAAGGAAATGGAAAGTGATTCAGCCCAGAGTTGGGATGGCCACAGTACAATCCATATCCATCAATCTCTTAGGAGCAAGGAGCGCGTTGTTTAGACACAGACTTCAGTTCACATAAAGCAGAATTTTGGGAGGTTCCAGTTGCCGTCACGATATAGCAGATTTGGAGAGTTTCACAGAACAACCATGTAATGAGGAATATGACTCATCACAGCATATTCTTTTCGGCTATTTTACCGACAGCTTTCTAGGCCAGCTCCCTGACTTAAGTATCCAGCCAATTCCTACATTTGCATAGTGCCCTGGCAATGGTAATAACAGCTTTCCAGCACAGCGAAATTTTGAGACTAGCCAGATGGCTGGTCAAGGGAGCTACCTAAAGCGCTAGAGAGGGAAAGAACGTCCTGGTTACTTGTGAACGAAGCAGGCTGATCGTAGTAGGGTGAATTCTTCGCTTCCGTGAGGACCCCGAACAAGAGTTTCCTCCTGACCTCATCCGAGATACAGGCGCGTCAGTATGGGACCAATATCTGACCTAGTAAGAACAAGAGCTCCACAACGAAGAGTTGTCTTGGTTAGGCTGGATTCGTAGCTAATCCACTGAACTGAGTGTAGAAGATTTCCCCTTGAACCTATGCGGGAAAATGTGCGATACGTTGGCCAGCTGTAACACGCTGTTTAAAAGCACCCACTAATATACTTGCCTGAGGGATAAAGCTCACAAGGAAGCAGGCTGATTAGGCTTAGTGGGAAAGCTGAGCGCCAGAGAGTTTCCCTTGACCATCGGCGGAAATGCCGTGATTAGTAATGGTGGTGTAACACGATGGTTTAAGGAGACAGACCAACAATCCTCCAGCCTAGGGACTTTTGTTTTGAAGATGTGAAAGGACTTCACCCCAGGAGGTGGTTCCGAACACAAACAGCGACAACCAAGGATTCCAGTATTCAAATGGCGTTGCCAAATGAGAGCTACAAGGAAGAGGCTGATCTTGGTATGGTTGGAAACACTGAGCCGCCAGAAGAGTTTCCCTCCTCAGGGAAATGATGTATAGTTGGCGGCTGTAACACCACTGGTTTAAAAGCGCGCGACCACATTAGCTTTGCCTAGTACAGAGAGCTCACAAGGAAGGCAGGGCTGATCTTGGTTGGGTGGAAAAGTGAGCCGTTATAAGAGCTTCCCCTACCTCAGCGGAAATGCAGTGATTGTTGGCGTGTAACACGATTGTTTAAAAGCGCGAACTATAATACTTTGTTTGCGTAGGTGCATGAGGGCTCACAAAGAAGCAGCTGATCATTGTGTTAGTGGAAAAGCTGAAGCCATTATAAGAGTTCCCTGACCTCTGTGGAAACGCGTGTTAGTTGGCGGACCAGCATACTTTGCCTTGGAGAGCCAGAGCGAGAGCCCATCTGTTCAATTTGCCTCTTGATGGGCTTGCTTGCTGCCATGGCCTACGTAACAAAATTTATGGGCATGCAGAATTCAATTGTTAATGGCTGGCTTTAGGTGCCATGGCCTTGCAACAAAATGTATGGGCCATGCAAATTCAGACTTGTTATGTCTTAAGCTTGGTGCATGCCTGCGCAACAATATGAACAGGCCATGCAAATGTCAGTGTTAATGCGCTGCTTGATGCCATGGCCTGCCAAACAAAATGCATGGGCCATGCCAATTTCAGTATTAATGGCTTGGCTTGATGCCATGGCCTGCGCCAAACAAAATGTATGGGCCATATAAATTCAGTTTTAAATGGTTTGCTTGGTGCCATGGGCCTGTGGCAACAAAAGTATGGGCCATGCAAATTCAGTTGTTATGTCTTGGCTTGGTGCCATGGCCTGCGCAACAATATGAACAGGCCATGCAAATGTCAGTGTTAATGGCGTGGCTTGATGCCATGGCCTGCACAACAAAATGCATGGGCCATGCCAATTTCAGTATTAATGGCTTGGCTTGATGCCATGGCCTGCGCAACAAAATGTATGGGCCATATATAAATCATTTTAATGGTTTGGCTTGGTGCCAGGGCCTGCGCACAAAATGTATGGGCCATCCAAAATTCAGTGTTAATGGCTTGGCTTTGGTAACCATGGCCTGCACACAAAAATGTAGGGCCATCCAAATTTCAGTGTTAATGGCTTGGCTTGTGCCATGGCCTGCACAAACAAAATGTAGCGGCCATCAAAATTCAGTTTCCTAAATCATGGTGTAGTCGATGGCCATTTCAGCTATAGTTCCCACGTGCGGAACCCACACAAAACCCAAACACCCACCCACCCCTGGCTTTTATTACTACAGACGGGACCTTGGTAAAAGGCATGCCCCCCCCCCCCCCCCCCCCCACCCCCCCCCCCCCCAAACACACACACCCCTCACCCCACCCCAAAAACGTTCCCACATGCGGAGATCAACCACCCACCCAAACCCACCCACTCACCCTGCTTTATTACTACAGATGGGACCTTGGTAGCAGGCATGCCAAGGCGCCCCACACGAGGAGTGAAGTGGCCACCGTTGATGACTGCGGAGTCTAGGTACATGGTGGACGCCAGCTGCGCAGTGATCGTGTGTTGGTGTTATAAATGTGTGTGGTAGGTGGGCAGTGGGTGGTGGGTGGTTGGCAACCCCTGAACTGTACATATACATACAAAGCACACATATGGACAATACTGAGAAACCCAGTGTCTGGCTACATCGGACTGCAAGCAGTGGGGGCAGTATGTGTCTCACATCACTATCACCTCACCATCACCATCACATCACCATCGCCTCACCCTCATCATCATATGACCATCACCATCACATCACCATCGCCTCACCCTCACCATCATATGACCATCACCATCACATGTGTCGCACATTTGACTCCCTAGACCTCAACAAGGAATCCAATCCAATCCAAAACAAGGAATCCAATCTACAACAAGGAATCTAATCCAGAACAAAGAATCCAACCAAATCCACAACAAGGAATCAAATACACAAAAAGAATCCAATCAAATCCACAACAAGGAATCCAATCCACAACAAGGAATCCAATCCACAACAAGGAAAACCCAATCACCAAACAAAGAATCCAAGGAACCCAAATCCACAACAAGGAATCAAATCCACAAAAAGAATCCAATCAAATCCACAACAAGGAATCCAATCCACAACAAAGAATCCAATCCACAACAAAGAATCCAATCCAATCCACCACAAGGAATCAAATACACAAAAATAATCCAATCCAATCCACAACAAGGAATCCAATCCACAACAAAGAATCCAATCAAATCCACAACAAGGATTCCAATCCAATCCACCTTCACCAGTGCGCGCGTTGACTCATAGATGTTGCATGTTGTCAACAAAGAAGTCTGTCTCGTCAAGAATCTCTTCCTGGAGCAGCTGCAGAGTCGAGTTTAGGGTTTAAGGTTTAGGGTTTAGGGTACGAGAGTGTCTGTGTGTATGCATCTGTGTGTGTTAATGTGTGTATGCATTTGCGTGTATTTGCATGCTGTCAACGCAGAAGTCCGTCTCATCAAGAATCCCTTCTTGGAGCAGCTGCAGGGACGGGTTTAGAGTTTAGGGTTTGGGGTACGATATTCTTGCTGCTGCTCCAAGAATCCTTTGTCTTGGAGCAGCTGCAGGGTCTGTTTAGGTTTAGGGTTTAGCGATTTAGGATTTAGGATTTAGGGTACAAGATTCTTGCAGCTGCCCCAAGAATATCTTCTTGGAGCAGCTGCAGAGAGCGGCATTTAGGGTTCAGGGTACATTTTTTGCAGTTACTCCAGAATCTCGTCTTGGAGCAGCTGCAGAGTCGGGTTTAGGGTTCAGGGTACAATATTCTTGCAGCTGCTCCAAGAATCTCTTCTTGGAGCAGCTGCAGAGTCGCGTTTAGGGTTCAGGGTACAATATTCTTGCAGCTGCTCCAAGAATCTCTTCTTGGAGCAGCTGCAGAGTCGGGTTTAGGGTTGAAGGTGCAAGATTCTTGCAGCTGCTCCATGGATCTCTTCTTGGAGCAGCTGCAGAGTCGGATTTGGTGTTTAGTGTTCAGGGTACAATATTATTGCAGCTGCTACAAGAATCCTTTGTATTGGAGCAGCTGCAGGGTCGGTAGGTGAAGTGATGAGTTAGAGGAGAAGCAACTTGTATGTGTGTTTGTTTTGTATTGTGGTGGGTGGTGGTGGTGATTGGAGGTGATTTTGGGGAATGAGCTGTTGAACAGCAGGAGAACAGCATGTGTATTGATAAGTTAAATATGCTTCTTCTTTCTGGCCCTTCTTGCCAAGTTGGTCAGTCCCTCTAGCCTACTGCCTACCCCTGGACTGTAACATACATGACATTTAGGGCACTGTAAAATACATCAAACATTTATGCACAAAAGCATATGCGCCAAGTATGCTGTTATCAATTAGGGCTGGTGTGTTTGTCTGCAGGCGTAGGGTACCGGTGGGTTCACCATCAGGTAAACAGCCGTTCAAAGTATAAGTTCGATGCAGGCGTCGCCTGCGACAGTAAAAATTGACGCACTTAAAAATACGAGAGTGATCGAGGGAGCGACAGGTCGGCAACGGACAAGGAATTAGTTACGAGGCCGTTGGCTGACGTGTTGGGCTTCATCACGGTCAGATGGATGGGATGTTGCATGGTCACGGACAAATGCGGTAACACAAAATATGGGGGCTCCGCCCCCCAGAAGGAGGGGCTCCGCCAATAATCCCACGCGTCCTTGGGTTGATGCCGAAAGCACCATGCAAATGAATGCAACGTGCAAATGCAAACGCAACCAACTGAGGATTCCAGGCGACTTGCTGTAGAAGAAGTGGGGGCATACATACATACATACATACATACATACATACACACATACACAGCACATAACATACATACATACATACATACATACATACATAAACATACACACATACATACATACATACATACATACACACCACATACATACATTACACAACATACATATAAACATACATACATACATACATACAACATACACACATACATACATACATACATACAACATACATACGATAATACATACATACAGTACATACATACACACACACATACATACATACATACATACATACATACATAATACATACATACAACATGCAAGGTAGGAGATACAAATTGTAGAGGACAGTAAGCACACACGACTGCATATCTCCTAATCGACACACACAACACACACAACTGCATTAAACACACACAACTACATCAAACACAAACAACTAATAACCTCCTCAACCACTTCTTCAACAGTGATGATATAAAAATAAGGTGTGTTTTTTGTTGTTGTTGTTGTTTTTTGTTGACTTGTTGTTGTGTTGTTGTGTGTGTTGTTTGTGTGTTTGTTTTGTTTGTGTGTGTGTTTTTGTGTGTTTGTGTTTGTGTGGTGTAGTGTTTTGTGTGTGTGGGTGTGTGTGTTTGTGGGTTTGGTGTTTGTGGTATGTGTGTGGGGTGTGTTTATGGGTGTGTGTGTGGAGTTTTGTTTGTGCATAGCTCCTCAATTACGTCTTCAATAGTGATGATTCCAATCACGTCCCCATTTTTGCAGTCAACAAAGCACACGTACACACACTGACAAATACACACACATACACACACACTCACAGCACATACACGCGGCAAATAATACATACACATACATTACATACATACATACATATACACAAATACACACACATACACACACTCACACACATACACGCACAAATACATACACATACATACATACATACATACATATACACAAATACACAACATCACACATACACACACTCACACACATACACGCGCAAATAAATACACATACATACATACATACATACATATACACAAATACACACACATACACACACACTCACACACATACACGCGCAAATACATACACATACATACATACATACATACATACATACATACATACATATACACACATACACACAAGCAAATACACACACAACTGCATACCTCCTCAATCACATCTTCAATAGTAATGATTCCAACCACGTCCCCATCCCGGCAGTCAACAAAGCCTCCGATGGACTCAACCCCATCCTCTGCAAAACTATGGTGTTGCTGTGATAGCAAGGGGACCCTCTTGCTTCTTGCTGTTGGTGCCCCTAGAGCATGTGGTGACGGCCAGACACTGCGTTCAGGAGGTATGGGGAGCTCATAAGATGTTGATGATGATGATGATTGATGATGATGAGCTTGATGCCCGTGGTGTGAGAGTGGTGGTGGCAACAGACAGTGTGTTTCAGGACATGGGAAGTCTAATATAATGATGAAGATGGTGATGGTGGGCGGTAGAGGTGGTGGTGTAGACTGTGCCTTGTCCTTTCAAAAGGTTGGGCTTTGCTTGATAGCAAGGGACCTTCTGTTCCTGCTGGTGTGTAGAGCATGGGTGACGGCCAAACACTGTGTTCAGAGGTATGGGGATGCTTAGAGGATGGTGATGGTGATGATGATGATGATGATGGTGTAAGGTGGGTGGTGGTAGACTCTGCTTTGTCCTTTCCAAAAGCTTTGCTGCTGTGATTCAAGGGATCCTCTACCTGCTGTTGGTGGTAGAGCATGTGGTGACGGCCAAACACTGTGTTCAGGAGGTAAGGGGAGGCTTATAAGATAGTGATGATAATGATGATGATGATGATGATGGCGATGATGGTTGTGGTAGAGGTGGTGGCGGGCAGACAGTGTGTTTAACGGGAATGGAAAGGCTTATAATGATAAAGAATGATGATGGCGGTGGTGGTTCAGCGTCGTGATGGTACGACAACTACCCCATTCTCTCCAAAAGATTGGTTTTGCGGATCTCAAGGGGGCCCTCTGCTCTTGCTGTTGGTGGTCGCTGGTGGTGACGGCCAGACAGACTGGCGTTCAGCGAAGGTATGGGGAGGATTAGAAAGATGGTGGTGGTGGAAGAGGTGGTGGTGACAGGAAAAAGACAAAGTGTGTTGAGAAGCAAGGGGCACGCCAAAAGGTTTTTATAAGGATGATGGGTGTGGTGGAAGAGCTCCCGGGTAAGGCCAGGCCAAGGGGTTATGGCCAGACACATATGTGTTTCGAGGACATGAGAAGGCTTAGCATGATGGCAGTGAAGTAGAGGCTGGGGTACAGCCAGGCAAGAGGGTTGTGACGCAGACACTTGTTGTTCAACGACATGAGAAGGCACAGACATGATGCAGTGTGGTAGAGCTGGGGGTAACACAGCCAGCAAGGAAGTTGTGACCAGACACTGTGTTCAATGGACATGAGAGGCACAGCATGATGGCATGGTGGATTAGATCTTGTACAGCCAGCAAGTCTAGTTAAAGAATCGTTTTGTGACCATATGACAGAACAATCTTGTTCAAGGGACATGAGAAGCTTAGCATGATGGTAGTGTGTAGAGCTGGGGTACAGCCAGGCAAAGGGGTTGTACCAGACACTGTGTTCAAAGGGACAGAGAAGGCTTAGCATGATGGCGTGGGTAGAGCGGGTAGAGCCAGCAAAAGGGGTTGTGACCAGACACTGTGTTCAACGGACATGAGAAGGCACAGCATGATGGTAGTGGTGGTAGAGCTGGGGGTACAGCCAAGCAAGGGGTTGTGACAGACACTGGTTCAAGGGACATGAAGAAGGCTTAGCATGACTGGCAGTGGTGTAGAGCTGGGGGTACCAGCCAAAGCAAGGGGTTGTGACCAGACACTGTGTTTTTCAAGGGACATGCAATTGCCTGAAGGCTGGGGGTAGCACCAGCAAGGGTTGTGACGCATGATGTTCAAGTGGTAGGGTGAGAAGGCACAGCATTGGTAGCAGTGGTTGGTAGAGTGGGGTAGGGGAACAGGCCAGGCAAGGGGTTGTGACCAGACACTGTGTTCAAGGGACATGGAAGAAGAAAGCACAGCAGGCATGAGCAAGTGTGGTAGACTGGGCCTACACCAGCAAGGGCTGTTTGTGACCAGACACTGTGTTCAAGGACATGAGAAGGCACACATGATGGCAGTGGTGGTAGAGCTGGTACAGCCAGGCACGACCAGACACTGTGTTCAACGACATGAGAAGCTAGCTACCATGATGGTAGTGGTGATAGAGCTGGGGGTACAGCCAAGCAAGCGGGTTGTGACCAGACATGTGTTCAAGGACATGAGAAGGCTTAGCATGATGCAGTTGGTAGAGCTGGGGGTAGAGCCAGGCAAGGGGTTGTGACCAGACACTGTGTTCAACGGACATGAGAAGGCACAGCATGATGGTAGTGGTGGTAGAGCTGGGGGTACAGCCAAGCAAGGGGTTGTGACCAGACACTGTGTTCAAGGGACATGAGAAGGCTTAGCATGATGGCAGTGGTGGTAGAGCTGGGGTACAGCCAGCAAGGGGTTGTGACCAGACACTGTGTTCAAGGGACATGAGAAGCACAGCTTAGCATGATGGTAGTGGTGGTAGAGCTGGGGTACAGCCAGGCAAGGGTTGTGACCAGACACTTGTGTTCAAGGGACATGAGAAGGCTTAGCATGATGCAGGTGGTGGTAGAGCTGGGGGTAGAGCCAGGCAAGGGGTTGTGACCAGACACTGTGTTCAAGGGACATGAGAAGGCACAGCATGATGGTAGTGGTGGTATAGCTGGGGGTACAGCCAAGCAAGGGGTTGTGACCAGACACTGTGTTCAAGGGACATGAGAAGGCTTAGCATGATGGCAGTGGTGGTAGAGCTGGGGGTACAGCCAGGCAAGGGGTTGTGACCAGACACTGTGTTCAAGGGACATGAGAAGGCACAGCATGATGGCAGTGGTGGTAGAGCTGGGGGTACAGCCAGGCAAGGTAAGCACAGCAATGTGACCAGACACTGTGTTCAAGGGACATGGAGAAGGCTTACCAGACACCAGCAATGATGGTGGCAGTGGTGAAGAAGGATAGGCGGAGCTGGGGGTACAGCCAAGCAAGGGTTGTGACCAGACACTGTGTTCAAGGGACATGAGAAGGCAACCAGCATGAATGCATGTGGTGGTAGAGCTGGGGGCGTACAGCCAGGCAAGGGTTGTGACCAGACACTGTGTTCAAGGGACATGAGAAGGCACAGCATGATGGTAGTGGTGGGAGAGCTGGGGGTACAGCCAGGGGTTTGTGACCAGACACTGTGTTCAAGGGACATGAGAAGGCTTAGCATGATGGCAGTGGTGGTAGAGCTGGGGGTAGAGCCAGGCAAGGGGTTGTGACCAGACACTGTTCAAGGACATGAGAAGGCACAGCATGATGGCATGTGGGTAGAGCTGGGTACAAGCCAGCAAGGGTTTGACCAGACACTGTGTTCAAGGACATGAGAAGGCTTAGCATGATGGCATGGTGATAGAAGCTGGGGGTAGAGCCAGGCAAGGGTTGTGACCAGGACACTGTGTTCATGGGACATGAGAAGGCTTAACAGCATGATGGTAGTGGTGGTAACTGGGTAACAGCCAGCAAGGGTGTTGTGACCAACATTGTGTTCACAGGAACATGAGAAGGCACAAGCAATGATGGCAGTGGTGGTAGAAAGCTGGGGGTACAGCCAGGCAAGGGTTGTGATCATACAGTGTGTTCAAGGGACATGAGAAGGCTTAGCATGATGGTAGTGGTGGTAGAGCTGGGGGTAGAGCCAGGCAAGGGGTTGTGACCAGACACTGTGTTCAAGGACATGAGAAGGCACAGCATGATGGCAGTGGTGTAGAGCTGGGGTACAGCCAGGCAAGGGGTTTGTGAGTCCATGACACTGTGTTTCAAGGAATGAGAGGCTTAGCATGATGGTAGTGGTGGTAGAGCTGGGGGTACAGCCAGGCAAGGGGTTGTGACCAGACACTGTGTTCAAGAGACATAGGAAGGCTTAGCATGATGGCAGTGGTGGTAGAGCTGGGGGAAAAAGCCAGCAAGGTTGTGACCAGACACTGTGTTCAACGGACATGAGAAGGCACAGCATGATGGTAGTGGTGGTAGAGCTGGGGGTACAGCCAGGCATGGGGTTATGACCAGACACTGTGTTCAAGGGACATGAGAAGGCTTAGCATGATGGCAGTGGTGGTAGAGCTGGGGGTACAGCCAGGCAAGGGGTTGTGACCAGACACTGTGTTCAAGGGACATGAGAAGGCTTAGCATGATGGTAGTGGTGGTAGAGCTGGGGGTACAGCCAGGCAAGGGGTTGTGACCAGACACTGTGTTCAAGGGACATGAGAAGGCACAGCATGATGGCAGTGGTGGTAGAGCTGGGGGTACAGCCAGGCAAGGGGTTGTGACCAGACACTGTGTTCAAGGGACATGAGAAGGCTTAGCATGATGGTAGTGGTGGTAGAGCTGGGGGTACAGCCAGGCAAGGGGTTGTGACCAGACACTGTGTTCAACGGACATGAGAAGGCACAGCATGATGGCAGTGGTGGTAGAGCTGGGGGTAGAGCCAGGCAAGGGGTTGTGACCAGACACTGTGTTCAAGGGACATGAGAAGGCTTAGAATGATGGCGGTGGTGGTAGAGCTGAGAGAACAGCCAGGCAAGGGGTTATGACCAGACACTGTGTTCAAGAGACATGAGAAGGCTTAGAATGATGGCGGTTGTGGTAGAGCTGGGGGTAGATCCAGGCAAGGGGCTATGACCAGACACAGTGTTCAAGGGACATGAGAAGGCTTAGAATTCCTTTTTGGTGAGCTGGGGGTAAGGCCAGGCAAGGGGTCGTGACCAGGTAGTGTGTTCACATACCTGCCTTCCTAAATCCTGCAGCTCCCTTCTAGTGAGCTGGGGGTAAGGCCAGGCAAGGGGTTGTGACCAGACACCTACCAACTACATCTACCTGCATTTTTAAATATTGCAGCTCCCCTCTGGTGAGCTGGGGGTAAGGCCAGGCAGGGGGTTATGGTCAGACACCTACCACCTACACCTATCTGCCTTCCTTAATCCTGATGTCCCCTTCTGGTTAGCTGGGGGTAAGGCCAGGCAAGGGGTTATGGCCAGACACTGTATTCACAGACTCTGTATTCCTCAAGCCTTCCAGCACCTACCTTCCTTCCTAAATCCTGATTACCCCTTCTGGTCAGCTGGAGGACTCCCAACTGAAATGGAAACCATCATGCAATCGTATTATCATGTCATGTAAACACCTTCAAACTACCTAATGTGCTTCCTTCGTAGGTTCCCAAAGCCGCCGAGCTGCTTGCCAAAGTTGCGCTCAAGGGCATGAACTAACAGCTGAAGTGGAAATCGTCATGCAAACCCACTGTAATGTAATGTAATGTAAAGTAATGCCTTCTGATCAGCTGGGGGTAAGGCCAGGCAAGGGGTTATGGCCAGACATTGTGTTCACAAACACTGTATTCCTCATAACTTTCAGCACGTACCTGCCTTCCTAAATCCTGCAAGTCCCCTCTGATCAGCTGCGAGTAATACCAGGCAAGGGGTCATGGCCAGACACCTACCACCTGCATCTTCAACCTACACCTACCTGCCTTCCTAAATCCTGAAGACCCTTTCTGGTCAGCTGGGGGTAAGGCCAGGCCAGGGGTTATGGACAGACACCTACCACCTACACCTACCTGCCTACCTAAAACCTGACGTCTCCATCTAGTCAGCTGGGGGTAATGCTAGGCAAGGGGTTATGGCCAGACACCTACCACCTACACCTACCTGCCTTCCTAAATCCAGCAGTCCCCCTCTGATGAGTGTTCGTCTTCACCAACAAAGCCATGTGGCTCTTGCCTGTCTCGAACAAGCGCAGCATGTCGTACATGGAGGTTTCGCATGAGAGTGCCGGAAGCTGTCGCAACTGCACTCAGGGGGCGGGTGGGGGGGTGGGGGGGATAACATGTGTGTGTGATGCAGGGTGTGTGTGTGTGTGGCGGGGGGGGGGGGGGGGGGGTGGGGGGGGTAAATGCATGTGTGATGCAGGGGGTGAGGGGGGGTGGGTGGGGGGGGAATAAAATGTGTGTGTGATGCAGGGGGTGAGGGGGGGGTGAGAGGGGGGGGATAAAATGTGTGAAGATGGGGTGAGGTGAGGGGCAGAAAGAGGTCGGGAAAAGGAGGAATACTGTGGGTCTGGCTTGGGGTGCAGTGGGAATGGTAATGCATTTGTGATGCAGGGAGGGAGGGGGGTGGGGGGGGATAAAAGCTTCTTTCCGGGCAGTGAGTACCAGGGATCTAAGTTGACATTTTTGAGAAGATAAATCAACAGTAAAAGGAGACGAGAGAAAGGGGCGGAATTAATTTACAAAAAATGTAGTGCATGGAGGTTTTGCAAAAGAGTGCGGGAACTTGTCGGCAGACTGTTTTTGGTGGGAGAGGTGATGGTATAACGTGCTGCTACTGCTGCTGCTCAGTTTTGGTAGGACAAGGTGATGATGACGGTGAGGGTTTTTGGTTAGAGGAGGTCTCACAAGAGAGTGAGGAAAGCTGTCGTTACTGTTTTGGTGGAGAAGAGGCGATGGTGGTGGTGAGGGGGTTTTGGTGAGAGCAAGGTGATGATATAAGGTGCTGCTACTACTGCTGCTACTGCTCCTACTGCTACTGCTGCTGCAGAGTGGGACAAGGTGATGAGGGATGGGGTGGTGATTTATTGGTATTGGTTGGGGGGGGGTAAATGCATGTTGTGATGCAGGGGGTGAGGGGGGTGGGGTGAGGGGGGGAAATAAAATGTGTGTGTGATGCAGGGTGAGGGGTGTGGGGGGGGGGGGGGATAAAATGTGTGAGGATGGTGAGGTGAGGGGCAGAAAGAGGTCGGGAAAAGGAGGGAATACTGTGGGTCTTGGCTTGGGGTGCAGTGGAATGGTATGCCATTTGTGATGCAGGGAGGGAGGGGGGTGGGGGGGGAATAAAAGCTTCTTTCCGGGCAGTGAGTACAAGGGATCTAAGTTGACATTTTTGAGAAGATAAATCAACAGTAAAAGGAGACGAGAGAAAGGGGCGAATTATTACAAAAAATGTAGTGCATGGAGGTTTTGCAAAAGAGTGCGGGAACTTGTCGCAACTGTTTTGGTGGGAGGAGGTGATTGTATAACGTGCTGCTACTGCTGCTGCTCAGTTTTGGTAGGACAAGGTGATGATGACGGTGAGGGTTTTTTGGCTTAGAGGAGGTCTCACCAAGAGAGTGAGGAAAAAGCTGTCGTTATGTTTTGGTGGGAGAAGGCGATGGTGGGTGGTGAGGGGGTTTGGTGAGATGGCAGGTGTATGATATAAAGGTGCTGCTACTACTGCTGCTACTGCTCCTACTGCTACTGCTGCTGCAGAGTGGGACAAGGTGATGAGGATGGTGGTGGTTTATTGGTGGAGGAGGTTTCACAAGTGAGTGAGGAAAGCTGTTGCAACTGTTTTGGTGGGTGGAGGTGATGGTGGTGAGGGGGTTTGGTGAGAGCAGGTGATGATATAAGGTGCTGCTACTACTGCTGCTGCTGCTGAGTTTTGGTAGGACAAGGAGATGATGATGGTGAGGGTTTGGGTTAGAGGTCTCGCAATAGAGTGAGGAGCTGTTTTGGTGGGAGGGGTGAATGATGGTGAGGGGGTTGGGTTAAGAGGGGTCTCGCAAGGGAGTGAGGAGCTGTTTTGGTGGGAGGGAGTGACGGTGGTGAGGGGGTTTGGTGAGAGAAGGTGATGATATGAGGTGCTGCTACTACTGTTGCTGCTGATGCTGCTATTGCTGCTGCTGCTGCTGCTGCTGCTGCTGCTGCTGAGTTTTGGTGGAACGAGGTGATGAGGATGGCGGTGGTTTATTGGTGAAGGAGATTTTGCAAGAGAGTGAGGAAAGCTGCCGCAACTGTTTTGGTGGGAGGGGGTGATGGTGGTGAAGGGGTTTGGTGAGAGTAGGTGCTGATGTAAACTGCTACTACTGTTGTTACTGCTGCTACTGCTGCTGCTGCTGAGTGGGACAAGGTGATGATGATGGTGTGTTTATTGGTGGAGGAGGTTTCACAAAGTGAGTGAGGAAAGCTGTGCAACTGTTTTGGTGGAAGGAGGTGATGATGGTGAGGGGGTTTTATGGTTGAGAGCAGGTGATGATATAAGGTGCTACTACTACTACTGCTGCTGCTGCTGAGTTTTGGTAGGACAAGGAGATGATGGATGGTTGAGGGGTTTGGGTTAGAGGTCTCGCCAAGAGAGTGAGCTGTTTTTGGTGGAGGAGTTGATGGTGGTGAGGGGTTTGGTGAGAGCAGGTGATGATGTAAGCTGCTGCTACTGCTGCTACTGCTGCTACTGCTGCTGCAGCTGCTGCTGCTGAGTTTTGGTGGGACGAGGTGACGATGATGGCGGTGGTTTATTGGTGGAGGAGATTTTGCAAGAGAGCGAGGAAAGCTGTCACAACTGAGCTCAGCAAGGGCAGAGAGGTGGTCATGGTGAGTGCCTGTTTTTTAAACTGCCTCTCCTGTTTGTAAGGTTGGGCAAGTCCCTTGAGCCTATTTGGCTACACCTGGACTGTACAGATACACACATACTGGTGACAGGGGGGTGTTGGTGGGAGGAGGTGATGATAGAAGGGGTAGCAGTGTTTTTTATTTCAGATTTCTGTAGTCCAGGTTGAGTAGCTACTTGGGCTACTCAACCCTGATTTCAGGATAGTTGCGTAGCCATCGCATGGCGGAGCGCCAAGCGTGGAGCCAGGGGGGGGGTCGGGGGGCAGCGCGTCCCAATATCGGGAAGGTCCGGGGGTGAAGCATTCGACGGAAATGGCGACGGAATGGCGACACGTCATCAAAAAAAGAAACACTGAGGGGTAGATGATAGCGAGCTTTGATGATTGTTAGGGGTACTAGTGCAAGGTCGTCGAAACGGGAGGTATGATGGTCAAGTGTACTCACTGGAATGTATGATATCATGGTTGGGCACAGGGTAGTACTAAGCGCTGCCTTTCTGAGCCCCTCTAAGTGTTTCGCGCAGTTTTTTCAACCCCCTGTGGGCGCAGCGCGCAGTTTTTGCGCTTTTTGCACTAAAAAGCGCTGACCAATTTGACGTTTGTGCGCTTGAAGCGCTGACCGATTTGGCAAGAAGTAGTACCCTGGTTGGGCAAGTTCCTTTAGCATGTTTGGCTACACCTGGACTGTAACAGGTACTGATAATGCCTGGTGGGGCATGGTATTAAGGGAGCCCTGTCTTACGGCGGTAGAGAACGGGCTACTTCTTTACCTGGACAAAGCTACCATGGCGGTTGACAGAGACCGCTAACACTTAAGCGCACCCGTAGAGATTTGAAGCCAGCACCTTCATGTTTCGGCGTGCTCTACCATTGAGCCAGTCGTCGAAACAAGAGGTATGATGGTCAAGTGTACTCATCGGAATGCCCCGTCTTACGGCGGTATGGAACGGGCTGCTACTTTACCTTGACACAGCTACAATGGCGGTCGACAGCGACCGCGAATACTTAAGCGCACTGTAGGGATTCGAACCCCGCACCAGCTCCCTTAGCCATCCCCGAAAATGCCAGATCAATGCCAACCCTGCCAATGCCATCCCAGAAATGCCACCCCATATGAT
>JAJSRW010000516.1:0-22500 GCA_022414725.1 Microglena sp. YARC | reverse complement strand
TAGGGGATAAGTGAGTTATTATATGACCTTGTTGAATTATATGACCGTGTTGTACTATATTAGCGAGTTCTACTATATGACCTTTTTGTAATATATTATCTTGCTGAACCCCTTTCAGTGATATACAATGGCCTAGTGGTAGACCAAATCGCTTGAGGATGAAGAGTCGGGGGTTTGGCTCCCCCTTCGGTTGCTCTTGGCGTTGCAGGTCGTTGTCAACCACGATGGTAGCTTGTCCAGTTGAGGTAGGAGACCGCTCCCCATCTGCGTACGACGGGCTTCCCTTCATACACCACGCCCACCAGGCGTTATCATTACCTTGTCTTTCCAGCTACGAGCAACTGCTTCTAGGCAGGTACTCTGGCTGGCTACTCGGCCAAACCTGGATCAACCTACTGCAACTTGAAGCTGGCATAGTTAGCTTCCTGGCATTGCTCAAGTCTTAGGGCCTAGCCTGGTGGTTGGCTCAGGGAGCTGCCTAGAAGCTGGCAAAGTGAACCTTGAAGCTGGCATAACTAGCTTTCTGACATTGCTCAAGTATTAGGGCCTAGTCTGGTGGTTGGCTCAGGGAGCTGCCTAGAAGCTGGCAGTGTGAACCTTGAAGCTGGCATAAGTAGCGTTCTGGCATTGCTCAAGTCTTAGGGCCTAGTCTGGTGGTTGGCTCAGGGAGCTGCCTAGAAGCTGGCACAGTGAAGCTTGAAGCTGGCATAACTAGCTTTCTTGCACTGCAAGAGTCTTAGGGCTTAGACCAGTGGTTGTCTCAGGGAGCTGCCTAGAAGCTGTCGTTTAAATATTGGGCCAACACTGGCCTGGTAATGTGGATGCAACAGATAATGATAACGCTTGGTGGGGCGTGGGGTGTTATGGGAGCCCATCGTACGCGGGTGGGGAGCGGTCTCCTACCTCAACTGGACAAGCTACCATCGCGATTGACGACGACCTGCAACGCCAAGAGTGACCAAAGGGGGAATAGAACCCCCGACTCTTCATCCTCAAGCGATCTGGTCTACCGCTAGACCATTGTATATCACTGAGAGGGGCTGATGCAACAGATATAATGATCCAGCATACCTGCACCTCGAAGTTGGCATAATCAGCTTTCTGGCCCAACTCGAGTCGTAGGGCCTAGCCTGGTGGTTGGCTTTGGGAGCTGCCTAGAAGCTGCTATTTAAATATTGAGCCAACACTGGCCTGGTGATGACAAGGTAACAGATAGAAGGATGCAGCATTCCTGCACCTTAAAGTTGGCATAATCAGCTTTCTGGCACAACTCAAGTCGTAGGGCCTGGCCTGGTGGTTGGCTCAGGGAGCTGCCTAGAAGCTGCTGTTTAAATATTGAGCCAACACTGGCCTGGTGATGACAAGGGGGTAACAGATAGAAGGATGCAGCATTCCTGCACCTTGAAGTTGGCATAATCAGCTTTCTGGCACAACTCAAGTCGTAGGGTCTAGCCTGGTGGTTGGCTCAGGGAGCTGCCTAGAAGCTCCTGTTTAAATCTGGCCTGGCATTTAACACAGGTCTGGTAATGACAATGCAAGGGAGCTGCCTAGAAGCTGCTGTTTAAATCTTGGGCCAACACTGGCCTGGTAATGTGGATGTAACAGATAGAAGGATGCAGCACACCTGCAGCACACGCTCATCGATGCAGTCATCAGTAGAAAGCATGAACACCTGCAAACAGCACAAGACACAAGGAATGTTTAACACTGCATCTTTCAACAAAGAAGTTTTACGTTAAGTTTCAAGTTAAGTTTGAAGTTGAAGTTAAGTCAAGTTTTAACTTTCGACAAAGAATGTTTAACCCCCTTTATCCCCCCCCCCCCCCCCCCCCCCCCCCCCTCTACCTCCTTCCTTGCCTCCCCCTTCTCCCTCCCGCCCGCATCTCCCCCCGGCCACCCACCCACCCCCTGCCCTTATCGAACACACCTAACCCCATCCCATCCACCGAAACATCCATTCCCTACCCTTCCAACCCCACCCCACCCCACCCCACCCACCAACAAATCCCATCCCTACCTTATCCAACCGTGTCATAGACCTCATGGCGATCTTTGTGGTTATGTCCAAAGCCCCCCCCCCCCACCCCACCACCACCACCACCTACCCACCCATCCCATTCTTACCTTATCCAACGGGGTCATAGACTTCATGGCGATCTTTGTGGTCATGTCCAAAGCCCCCCGAATGACATTGCACTCGTCTACTGTCAGCGTGCCTCCAAAACCAGCATCTTGACCGTGAACGTCTACTAGTGCTTTGAGCTGGGCTCTCCGGAAGAGAGCCTTCAAAGAAAGAAAATTTGCAAATGAGTTTGCTGATGAGGGATTGTGATGATGGGTGAGTGTATTGATGTGAGAGTGTGATGATGGGCTCTTCATAAGAGGGCCTTCAAAGAAATGATTTTGAAGACGGGCTGATGGGGGAGTGTGATGATAGGATAGTGTATTGATGGGCTATTCGGTAGAGGGCCTCGAAAGAAAGAAAATGAGCAAATGAGTTTGATGATGGGCTGGTGGGGGAGAGTGATGAAAGGGGAGTGTATTGATGTGCTATTAAGTAGAGGGCCGTCAAAGAAAAAGAGCAAATGAGGTTGATGATGGGATGATGGGATGATGGGAGAGTGTGATGATCACTGCACACATGGGGGTCCAAGGCACCCTTTTACTTGGCTTAAAAGGGTGTTTTCTGGGCGTATAAGGGTGCGGTATGGTGTGTGGAAAGGGTGCCGAAGACCCCCAAAATTTGCAGTGGATCAGCTTTTCAGAAGCGGGGCATGGAAAAAGAGCAAATGATGTTGATGATGGGATGATGGGATGATGAGAGAGTGTGATGATCACTACACATGTGGGGGGGTCTTCGGCACCCTTTACTTGGCTTTAAAAGGGTGTATTCTGGGCGTATAAGGGTGCTGTATGGGGTGTGGAAAGGGTGCCAAAGAACCCCAGAAATTTGCAGTGGATCGGCTTTTCAGAAGAGGGCCATCGAAAAAGAGCGAATGTGGTTGATGATGGGATGATGGGATGATGGGATGATGGGATGATGGGAGATACCATCGATGGGCTCTTTGTAAGAAGGTCATCGTCAAAGAGCACATGCACAAATGAATTTGAGAGTGTGATGATGGGCTGTTTGCAAGAGGCCCTTGGAAAAGGAGCACAGACACAGGGCCTTCAAAATAAATGAACACACGCAAAAATTAATTTGAGAGTGTGAATGTAACAAAGCCTTCAAAATAAATGAGCACATATGTTGTGTTGTTACAATGTTGCTTAGGAGGAGAGGGTCATGACAGAAGGACATTACATACATAGCCCCGGAGCCTTCCATCTTCTCTGCAAACAATGAATATTTTTGTTGTTGTTGTTGTTGTTGTTGTTGTTGTTGTTGTTGTTACCGTCCAGGGGTAGGCCACAAAGGCTAAGCACCGACTTACCCGTCCGTGACAGGAGGAACATAAAACGAAAAAGCAAAGGAGACCGTATGCAAACGGAGAAAATACACACATGATTAGTCGGAGTCCTTTATTAATAGCCATTCCCAGCATCATTCCCACCCACAAAAACATGCACACAAAAATCCTCCTGTTTGCCTTCCGTGGAACACCCTAACCCATTCCTGCGCACCCACCCACCCACCCACCCACCCCATCCACCCACCGAGTGCTCAGTGCCAAGCTCTTAGTCAAGCACCCACCCACGCGCACCCACCCACCCCATCCACCCACCGAGTGCTCAGTGCCAAGCACTTTGTCAAGCAGTTTTGAAATGGGCCATGCCACTGGGAAGCATATAAACATGAGCAGGCGCACAAACCATGCCGAGTAAGCCCCAACCATGAGGCCATAGCGAGAGCAGACAGCCTGGGGCAGAATTTCACCTGAGTCTCAAAAGCAGGCAGAAGGTGAGGGTGAGGGTGAGGGTGAGGAGAAGGATGAGGGTGAGGGTGAGAATGAGAAGGATGAGGGTGAGGGTGAGGGTATGGGTGAGGGTGAGGATATGGAGAAGGATGAGGGTGAGGGTGAGGAGAAGGATGAGGGTGAGGGTGAGAATGAGAAGGATGAGGGTGAGGGTGAGGGTGAGGGTATGGGTGAGGGTGAGGATATGGAGAAGGATGAGGGTGAGGATGACGATATGGATGAGGGTGGAGGTGAAGATATGGATGAGGGTGGGAACGAGGAGAAGGATGAGGGTGAGGGTGAGGGTGAGGATATGGATGAGGGTGAGGGTGAAGATATGGATGAGGGTGAGAACGAGGAGAAGGATGAGGGTGAGGATATGGATGAGGGTGAGGCTGAGGGTGAGGACGAGGGTGAGAACGAGGAGCAATATGAGGGTGAGGGTGAGGGTGAGGCCAAGGACTTTATTTCGCGTCTGTGTTTATCCTGCTGCTTTTATCTGTAACAGAGCAAGCCAAGCATGTATGTATGTGTGTATGAGACAGTCCAGGGGTAGGCCCAATAGGCTGAAGGGACTTGCCCAACCGTGATAGCAAGGGCTTAAAAAGAAAAAGCACTGATTAACTGAACCCCAAACAATCGTTTTACTGACGGGGGCCCTGAGTTCTTGACAAGCATGCCCCAATATTGATGATAAATCAACACTGCTTATTTTGTTTGGCTACGCGTAGCAGCTTCTAGGCAGCTCTTTTGACGCACCCTTGTGCACAACCTGAAGCTAGCTGGTGCATCTGAAAGCTAGCATGACAGGCATTACAATGCAGCTGTAGTCTGAGAGCTCGACGCAGTCGCTGGCTAATGGAGCTGTGTGGAAGCTGCTACACGTAGCCCAAAATAGAAAATGTCTACATCAATAGCACATTGAAGGTCATGATCAGAATCTCTATTGCAGTGACAATCATAAACACTGTAGCACGAACTCAGGAGTGGGGTTCAGTTCATCAATGCTTTTTCTTTTTTTAATAGTTGACGTTATTTGACCACCGGTAGTCGCAGTGGGGTGATGATTTAAATATAATTGTACAATTAAATTATCACTGTAGCACAAACTCAGTGCCCCCGTCGGTAAAACGATTGTTTGGGGTTCAGTTCATCAATGTTTTTTCTTGTTAGCCCGTCCTAACACGGTTGGGCAAGTCCCTATAGCCTATTTGGCCTACCCCTGAACTGTAACATACATACATACAATCACGACTACAATTACTGACACAACTGTCATTGGAATCACTATGATCACAACCACAATCACTACAATGACAATCAAATCAGCAGTATCAAGGGGCACACAGACCCATGAGCAGGAGAAGAAAAGGCGTGTCGAGTATGCCCCCCCCCACACACACACACCCACCCCCACCCACCAACACACACCCCACCACCACCACCATGAGCACACACCCCATCTATACAGTCCCCATAGTCCACCTCCCAGTGTGCTAAAAGACGTGTCGAGTATTTCCCCCCAACCCCTATTCCCCCCCCCCCCCCCTACACGGGCACCCACCCCATTGGCCTGCCTGGGCCACAACTCCCCACCCACACTCAGCCCCCCTTGCACCCCCATCTATACAGTCCCATAGTCCACCTCCCAGTGTGCCAAAAGACGTGTCGAGTGTTTCCCCCACCCCCCACTCCACCCTCCTCCCCCTACTCGAGCACACACCCATTGGCCTGCCTGGGCCACAACTCCCCACCCACACTCAGCCCCCTTGCACCCCCATCTAAACAGTCCCCATAATCCACCACCCAGTGTGCCAAAATACGTGTTGAGTATTTCCCCCAACCCCCCACTCCCCCTCTCCCCCCTACACGAGCACACACCCCATTGGCCTGCCTGGGCCACAACTCCCCCACCCCCACTCAGCCCCCCTTGCACCCCCATCCATACAGTCCACATAGTCCATCTCCCAGCGAGCCAAAAGATACGCACCAAAGATGAGGACAACTGACACGGACAGCACCACAGCAGTGATTGGATCGGCCAGACGGTCGAGGCAGAGGGGTAGCCCCTACGTGAAATGGTGATTGCAGGAGGGTAGAGAGGTGAGGGGTGAGGTGAGGGGCGAGGGGTGGAGTGAGGGGTGATGGGAGGGGTGGGGGTGATGGGAGGAGGGAGGAGTGATGGTGAATAATGGCAGTAGGGTCAGGGGGAAAATGACGCTTGTGCAGGGAATAAGAAATAAACAGAGGGGATGGCATCTACTCACTTCAGCAGCAATTGCATTGCTGAGTAGCGGGGTGACTAAGACCAGGTAGAGTCAGGGGAGGGGGGATAAAGCGGGTTGGCAAAAATCAGGAGGGAAAGGGACCCTTGTGTAGGAGATAAGAAATAAACAGAGGGGATGGCATTCACTCACATAAGCAGCAATTGCATTGCAGACTAGCTGGGTGAATAATAGCCGGTAGAGTCAGGTGAGGGGGGATAAGGCGGGTTGGCAAAAATCAGGAGTGAAAAGGACCCTTGTGCAGGGAATAATAAATGAACGGAGGGGATGGCATCTTCTCACCTCAGCAGCAATTGCGTTGCAGAGTAGCGGGGTGAATAATAGCCGGAAGAGCCAGGGGGGATAAGGCGGGTTGGCAAAAATCAGGAGTGATAAGGACCCTTGCGCAGGGAATAAGACATGAACAGAGGGGATGGCATCTTCTCACCTCAGCAGCAATTGCGTTGCAGAGTAGCAGGGTGACTAAGAGCAGGTGCTGGTTCTTCAGCATCTGCAATGGGAGCAGTCCATTGGGTTGCATGTCTTGAAAGCAGATATTGGAGGGCATGTTACATTGGAAACATAGATTTTTGCTCATAAAGCTTGAGCTTGAGAACATAAGGGTTGCGCGGAGCTACATCTGAAAACGTAGCCTGAAAACAAAAATAGTAGTAGTACAAGAAGAAGAAGAAGAAGAAGAAGAAGAAGAAGAAGAAGAAGAAGAAGAAGAAGAAGAAGAAGAAGAAGAAGAAGAAGAAGAAGAAGAAGAAGAAGAAGAAGAAGAAGAAGAAGAAGAAGAAGAAGAAGAAGAAGAAGAAGAAGAAGAAGAAGGAGAAGAAGAAGGAGAAGAGTTAAACGCATCTATATGTATGTATGTGTGTGACAGTCCAGGGGTAGGCCAAATAGGCTAAAGGGACTTGCACAACCAAGAAAACAAAAAGAGAGCATATGAAGGGGCTCTGGCACTGGACGCATATTCTGAAAAATCAAATGCCTTGTCAGCCGCGTGCCAAAAAATGGCGGAGAGTGTTGGCTATCCGAATGACAGGTGGCAACAGAATGGAGCGGTCCAAAGTCAGTTAGGTACGAGACGGTTGGCTGGCGTGTCAGGCTTCGTCTCGGTCGTGGTCGGACGGATGGACAACGGGGTGAATCTGAGGGGCTCCCGCCCCACAGAAGGGGAGGCTCCGCTAGAAAATAAAATGCCTTGTTAGCCGCGTGCCATGCAAAGCGAGTAGATTGGGCAATATTATGTCTGCCTGCAATTATTATACTGAACGCAGATCTGCAAATCTTGTGTTTTTGAAATTCTCATTCTAAATGTAGATGTACACATCATGTACTTTTGAAATGATTATTCTGAATGCAGATATAAAAATGTTGTATTTTTGAAATGATTATTCTGAATGTAGATGGGCAAATCTTGTATTATTGAAATTAGTATTTTTAATGTAGATGTACAAATCGTGTATTATTGAAATTAGTATTCTGAATGTAGATGTGCAAATATTGCATTCTTGAAATTATTATCCTGAATGTAGATGTACAAAGATAGTGTTTTTGAAACTATTATTCTGAATGTAGGTGTGCAAAAAATGTATTTATTGCAATTACAGTCCTGACAGAGGATTTAAAAACATCGCATGCCTTCTCTTATTGAAGGCTTGATCAATTGAAAGTTCCAAAGCTTGATCAATTGAAAGTTCCAAAGCTTGATCAATTGAAATTTCTAAAGCTTGATCAATTGAAACTTTGAAAGCTTGATAAATTGAAACTTTGAAAGCTTGATAAATTGAAAGTTCCAAAGCTTGATTAAACCAACTCAAATGTGTGGAAAGGGAATACAAAGAAAGAGAGAATATTGAGACTGTTGATGTTCGTGAGATTATTTTGATTATTGCAACTGTTGAGATTGTTGGGAGTTCAGAGACTTGTTGGGAGTTCAGATATCTTGACATCAAATTAAAATAGTAGACCTTTGAATCACTGCTGTTGCCATTGTTTTTGTTTTTGTTGTTGTTGTTGTTGTTACAGTCCAGGGGTGGGCCAAATAGACTAAAGGGACTTGCCCAAGCGTGACTGTCTACTGTTGTGCCGTCTTATAGCTTTTAAAAAGGCCGTTGCTCTTTTCTTGACCCTCATGGGTTCTTCGCAATACTCACAGGTGCGATTGCTGCAGCATAGCCACGTTGTACCTCCGTACCACTACGTTTCAGCACCTGCAAAGCAGTACAAGCTTTGGTCATCAACTGCCTCACATCATCGATGAAATATATATTAGGTAAATCGTTGTGGGGATGGGTGATAGCAGGGCAGGGTGGGGTAGGGACGGCGGGGTGGGGTTGGGATGGGTGATGGGTGATGGGTATGGGTATGGGTATGGGTATGGGTATGGGTATGGGTATGGGTAATGGGGACGGGGGATGGGTATGGGTAATGGGGATGGGGGATGGGGATGGGGATGGGGATATTTAGGAATAACAAGTTGCCTGTTCAGTTGTATTTCCAGGGACATGTGATAGCGTGTAAGGGAAAGAGGCGGGTGAGTGGGGGTGGGGGTGGGGAACTGTGTGTGTGCCTGTGTGTGGGAGAGTGTGTGTGGGAGAGTGTGTGTGTGTGTGTGTGTGTGTGTGTGTGGGGGGGGGGGGGGGGGGGGGTGGGGGGGGGGGGGGGGGGGGGGGGGGGGGGGGGGGGGGGGGGGGCACTCACACACACACCTTCAGGCATCCAATGCCTGTCTGCACCTAGTTAATACCCAGGGGGATTAAGCCTGCAAGGTCAGGCCCTCTTCAACATGTTTTACTCTTGGGGACCTCTTGTAACATGTTTGACACCCCATAATAGGGTGTTAACTACGAGCATACAGCCATAGTGAGAGGGGAGTGGGGACACTATGCATGGAGATTGTTTGTTACACACACGATCGTGTAGTATGTCAGCAAATGTCCGGGGG
This sequence comes from Microglena sp. YARC, assembly GCA_022414725.1. NCBI lineage: Eukaryota > Viridiplantae > Chlorophyta > Chlorophyceae > Chlamydomonadales > Chlamydomonadaceae > Microglena > Microglena sp. YARC. The sequence goes on along the minus strand of JAJSRW010000516.1, from coordinate 13,387 downwards.
GCGTGTGTCACAATCAACCTTGCTCACACATAAGGCATGGTCAAGGGTGTAGATCTGCTTCGGCTTATTCATTGCGCAGTCTGATATGATGCAGATGGTGCTGATGGTGCTGCTGGTGGTGCTGGTAGTGAAGCTAATGCAAATGCCAGTGATGCAGATGGTGCTGATGGTGCTGATGGTGGTGCTGATAGTGAAGCTGATAGTGAAGCTGATGCAAATGCCAGTGATGCAGATGGGGCTGATGGTACTGCTGGTGCTGCTGGTAGTGAAGCTGGTGCAAATGCCAGTGATGCAGATGGGGCTGGTAGTACTGCTGGTGGTGCTGGTAGTGAAGCTGGTGCAAATGCCAGTGATGCAGATGGGGCTGATAGTACTGCTGGTGGTGCTGGTAGTGAAGCTGGTGCAAATGCCAGTGATGCAGATGGGGCTGATGGTACTGCTGGTGGTGCTGGTAGTGAAGCTGGTGCAAATGCCAGTGATGCAGATGGGGCTGATGGTACTGCTGGTGGTGCTGGTAGTGAAGCTGGTGCAAATGCCAGTGTTGCAGATGGTGCTGATGGTGGTGCTGATAGTGAAGCTGATGCAAATGACAGTGATGCTGATGGTGCTGATGGTGTAAATAGTGCTGATGATGGTGCTGATAGTGACGCTGTTGCAAATGACAGTGATGCTGATTGTGCTGCTGCTGCTGCTGCTGCTGCTGCTGCTGCTGAAAGTGATGCCTGATGCAAATGACAGAGATGATGATGATGATGATGATGATGATGATGATTGCGCTGCTCCTGCTACTTAAAGTGATGCCTGATGCAAATGACAGTGATGCTGATGGTGCTGCTGCTGTTGCTGCTGTTGCTGCTGCTGCTGCTGCTGATGATGATGATGATGATGATGGTTGAGCTATGCTGGTGCCTTGTTGGACTCCGAATGTGCTCAGGTTTTCTCACAACTTGTCCAGGATGCAAGTCAGGGGGGGGGGGGGGCGGGGGGGGGGGGGGAGGGGGGGGGGGGGGGGGGGGGGTGGGGGGGCAGGGCCTACCTCTAAATCTACCCGGTCGATGCTCATCAACCCCAGGGTGAGGCCTGACACCAGGCCGGCTAGCATGCAGAGACCTATCGATGCACAGAAATAAACCGTCCATAGGACAGGATTTGTATCGAAATCGATATGGTGGTCTTCGCCTCCTCCCTCCTCCTCTAGCAGCAAACGACGAAGGATACGCAAGGACTGAAAAGCAACGGCCATCGTTCGGCTGGGCTTCTGTTAAGACATAGCAGAGTGGTCGAAGCAGGGGGGGGTGGGGGGGGAAGGGCCACAATAGCAATGCCGGGGCGCGTTTCTAGAGAGGGCGAGAAAACGACGGAATATGCGTGGAGGAATATGGTGAACAGAACCCGTCCGAACTCAAAATCGGGAAAAAAACTGCTCGAAATCTGACCACCTGACCACAGTCGGCTTTTCAATTCGGGACCACAATTCGGGACCACATTACATTGGTCGAGGTTCCTAAAGGAGTCGAGCCTGGGGTCAGCTGCAGCTGGGGTCGAGCCCCCCCACCCCCACCCAAACACCATTAGGGAAGTCAAATACATCGGTTTGCCAATGCCATGTCATGTCAGCCATGTCTGTGTGCAGAGAGCCCGTCCATCAAGTAAATTAGTGTGCCATAGGCACGTATGTATGTAGGTTACAGTCCAGGGGTAGGCCAAATAGGTTAAAGGGCCTAGCTCAATCTTGGTAGGAAGGGCTAACAAGAAGAAAGTATTAAAGAACTGACCCCCGAACAATCGGTTTACCGAAGGGGGCCCTGAGTTCGTCCTACATTGATAATTTAATTCTTCAAGTACAATTAAAAATCATCCAATAATAAAGCATGGGGGGGTTGCTTGTCATCATTCAGGATTGTGATAATATGCTACGCGTATACCCATGCCACCTAAATCATGTATCACCCATATATGATATATCATATACCGGTATCACTGACAAAGCATATCCGGACGAAAATCGTTAATAGTGGGCAATTGCTTGTTGGATGTACCTCTATTCCGTCTTGGCATTGTTTTGCTGAGTTTGTGTAACAGATTCCTAGCTTGCTTGTTGATGCGGAGTCTCGCCGCGACACCATGGGTGCGAGAACGAAAAACAAAAATATCTTGTTATCAATTCGGGACCAAGTCGCTCTTCCTCCAAGGGGGCAACTTCTTACCCAAATGCGACCTTTAGATATCATAGAGAGGATGAAGAATCCAGTTGAATTCTTAATTTTGGCCAAGTAGAGAAAAAAGTAATGGTCTCCAAAGTTGGGGCTGGGAGGGGGGGTGGGGGGGGGGGGGGGGGGGGGGGGGGGGGGGGTGGGGGGGGGGGGGGGGGGGGGGGGGGGGGAGGGGCCCGCTTTCAAAAAACAATCCTCTAGTGAAAACTGTTTGAGTTCAAAACTTCCTCAGCACTCGGTCTCTGATTAAGTTAAGCAGACCTATGACATATTATCGCTTATTTCCGACAACGAGTAAATCTGGAGGCGCGGTCCTCTATATCCAAGTCGAGGCACATGGTGACCTGGCTGATCCTCGTAGATCCAAGTACACCATAAGTGAAAGTTGGGCCAAACCATAACCTCAGTATTTCCTCCCCAAACTTCTTGGGTTTATGGAGGGTACTTAGGCATGCAGCTTAGGCTTAAACACCTCCTTGAAATTCTGAACACCAACAAATTGCTGGCTCAGCTCAGAATCAGGGCTAGGAAACGGTGCTTGCTTGACCATGTTGTCAAACTTTGCTCAAATCCAAATGTAAGACCACAAACGGATAGAGATCGGGGATTACTAAAGACCCTAATTTGACCCCCTAAATATAATTCCTGACTGTTCCTGAAGGAGATATGGGTATTTTCAAGGGGGCAGGGGGTAAGGCAGATTACAAAAACTTCCGACAGGTATTTGAAAAAAACTTCCTCGCGCCCCCCCTGGATGGCTCCCCCGATGGCTCCTCCCCTAACCTAACTCAGATGGCTTGGCCTGGCAATATCGGATCGGTTTCTCTTCCCAACTTACTTCTCTTTCCGGGTCGGTTTCTCTTTCATTCAAGCAGCTCGACAGCCTTGGCCACCCCCTGCATGCATGCAGCACCCCCAATGTATTCAGCAACAGGGACTCCAGTTTCTTCTCCCAAAAAAATCGTATTTTGAATCCGCATCACTCTTCTGTCGCTGCTCCTGTGACGCGGGGCGCGACCCTGCCAGAATGCCGATTTGCCTTTTAGCTACTTAGCTTCTTGGCTTTCTCTCCTCTCCTCTGCTGAGACCCCCCTTCCGCTGCCAGCTGCGATTTTGTCAGCTGCAGTTGCGTTAGGATGCCCGCGGGATCGGATTCTACTGGCAGCAACCTAGGGGATGGGAAGTTCCTGCGCAAGAGGTTTAGCACGCGCTCGACTGAAAGCCATTGGCTCGAGCAAGGAATGCATCAAACTCACTGGCAGCCCCTTGGGTTCATGGGTTTGTGGGTTCATGGGTTCATCTGCTCATAGGGTTCAACGGGTTCATGGTGATGGTGATTGTGATATTGATGTGGTGTGTGGGGGTGATGATGATGGTGACTTGAAAATGATGATGGTGACAAAACTTCTGTATGAACCAATAAAGCCTGATATTATCATGTACATCAAAATATATCATGCTATTGTACATGCATCTCATGTGGAATCAACATATCATGCTATTGTACGAGTGCAATTATGTGCATCAGCATATCATACTATCGTACATGCATATCATATACGTCAACATATCATGCTATCGTGCATGTACATTATGTACATCAGCATATCATGCTATTGTACACATACATTATGTACACCAGCATATCATACTATTGTGCATGCATCTCATTTACGTCAACATATCATGCTATTTTACATGTACATGGTGTACATCAGCATATCATACTAAATAAGACGCATGCATATCATTGTACATCAACAAATATAAGCTATTGTACAGGGGGCGCGGCATTATGTACATCAGCATATCATGCTATTGCAAATATACATCATGCTACTGTAAACTCTCAGAGAAGACGTCGACAAGCAGCCAGGTATTTTGGAGACCTCAGATGTCAAGGAGGCCAGCAATGCATCTCATTCTTTTGAGAAGGCAGTGTTTGGAGTGCTGTACACTCTTTCAAAGGTACGGGCCTCAATCACGCAGCTTGGGCAGGTATCTGAAACGGGTTGGGTGGGCATACTGGTTGAGTGGGCATACTGGTTGAGTGGGCATACTGGTTGGGTGGGCATGCTGGCTGGGTGGGTATACTGGCTGGGTGGGCATTCTGGTTGGGTGGGTATCTGAAACTGATTCTGCTCTAGGGTTTCATTAAGGTAGCGCAGGTCCTGTCGACTGATATATTCACATACTTTTATGGATGTATTATGTTGTCAAATTGATTTTAATTTGTGCGTAAAGGGGTACTTGAGGGTCTCAGGGGATGTGAATGGGATATACATGTACAGGTAATATAACTATAAGTAGATAATAAATAAATGAAAATGAGGTAAAAATATTTTTTGCGTAAATGCTTTCTGAGATACAATACAATATACTACGTTTTTTTTTTTTTTATATCATAAGCTTATACAATTAATTGTGTCATACACCAGGAGACAGACAGACAGACAGACAGACAGACTAGACAGACAGACAGACAGACAGACAGACAGACAGACAGACAGACAGAACAGACAGACAGACGCAGACAGACAGACAGGACAGACAGACGACAGACAGACAGACAGACAGAGACAGACAGACAGATAAGACTGACACAGACAGACAGTAGACAGACAGACAGAGCAGACAGACAGACAGACAGACAGAACGACAGACAGACAGACAGACAGACAGACAGACAGACAGACAGACAGACAGACATGAATAAATAAATTAATGAATAATACATGCGTATTTTCAAGAGTGATCAGTACACACCCACTGTTTCATATTGCAACAGGAGAAAGTCGGCAAAGGGAATTGGGAATTGCCGTGTTCATTTTCACACCACTGACCCCACACCCACTGACCTCCACACACTTAACACATCCTACTGACGCCCAACACAACTGAACCCACACACACTAAACACAGACCCTAATGAACCACACACACCGACCCCCCACACTGATCAGCAACACTGACCCACACACTGAACCCAACCCACTGTTCATGTTGCAACAGGAGAAAGTCGGCAAGGGAATTGGAATTGCCGTGTTTATGCTGATGGCCGACTACCTGCAGCAGCTGGCGCTAACCATGACCCCCACATACGGCTGGTATCCCTGGTACGACGAGATCAACAGCAGCTTCTACTGGCTCTGGAGACTTTCATGTACTCAACACGTCAACGTCATCTCAGTGCGCTACACAACGACTGTGATAGCCCTGACACATCACAGGTCTCATGAGTTGCCAACCTGGCGCTTCTGCATTACGTCGGTTGGTGTTTCAGCGGCAGAACTTCCGTATGTTTGGCCGTATGTCCCTAACGGGTGTGGTGGTGCAAGTTGCGTTCGTCACTTCTACTGTCATGGTTGGTATCCTGCAAGCATTTCAAAATGAACTGCCACTTCTTCGATGCAACGAGGACGTGCGATATGCACTAGAGCTCTTTCGAGACAAATGTAAGCGGTGGTGGGGTGTGTGGTGGTAGTAGTGGTGGTGGTGGTAGTAGTTTGTGGGGCGGTGGTAGTGGTGGTGTCGGTGGTGGTGGGAGGATAACACAGAACAAAGGGTAGATGAGGGACGATAGCTGTGTGCGTTTGTGCTTGTGCTTGTGGAGTGGATGGATGGATGGGTTGGAACGGGAGCCGGGGTGGTAGCGAGAGAGGGGGTGGAAGTAGTGAGGAGGAGGGGGGGGGGGGGGGGGGGGGGGGGACAGGCGGGGATAAGTCACCATCAATATGACCTGCCACTTCTTCGATGCTATCAAGGATGTGCGCTACCACCTTGAGCTCTTTCGAGACAAATGTAAGCCCCCAACCCCCACATCCCAACCCAACCTCCACCACACAGAGCTCTTTCAAGACAAATGTTAGCCCCCACCCTCCACCTCCCACCCCACCCCACACCCACCCACAGAATCTTTCGAGACAATGTAAGCCCCAACCCACATCCCAACCCCCACCTCCACCCCCACACAGAGCTCTTCAGACAAATGTTAGCCCCCACCCTCCCACCTCCCCACCTCCCACCCCCCACACCACACCCACAGAACTCTCTTTTGAGACAAATTAAGCCCCCAACCCCACATCACACCCCCCAACCTCCACCCTCACACAGAGCTCTTTCGAAGACAAATGTTAGCCCCCGACCCTCCCCCTCCGCAACCCACCCACCAGCCACCCACAGAACTCTTTCGAGACAAATGTAAGCCCCAAACCCACATCCCAACCCCAACCTCACCCCCACACAGAGCTCTTTCAAGGACAAATGTTAGCCCCACCTCCCTCGCCCACCCCACCCCCACCCCACCACAGAACTCTTTCGAGACAATGTAAGCCCTCATCCCACATCCAATCCCCAACCTCCACCCCCACACAGAGCTCTTTTCAAGACAAATGTTTAGCCCCCACCCTCCACCTCCCACACCCACACCACCCACAGACTCTTTCGAGACAAATGTAAGCCCCAACCCGTCCAACATCCCCAACCCCAACCTCCACCCACCTCCCACACAGAGCTCATTTCAAGACAAATGTTAGCCCCACCTCACACCTCCCACCCCATGCACACTCCCACCCCATCCGCACAGAACTCTTTCGAGAACAAATGTAAGCCCCCCAACCCCACATCCCAAACCCAACCTCCTTCCCCACCCCCACACAGAGCTCTTTCAAGAACAAATGTTAGCCCCAACCTCACCTCCCCACACCCACAACCCACACTCCACCCACGCCGAAGAACTCTTTCGAGACGAATGTAAGCCCCAACCCCACATCCAAAACCCCAACCTCCTTCCCCACCCCCAACACACAGAGCTCTTTCAAGACAAATGTTTAGCCCCACCTCCACCCTGCCCACCCCCACCCCCACACCACCCACACAAAACTCTTCGAGACAAATGTAAGTGGCATAAAAACATGTTTTGCTCAAAGGCTTTCCTACTGCTGTTCCCCGAGGCAAGCCAGTATTTTTGAATTTAATTATTTATTTTAATTTAATTCGATTTAATTGAAAAAGAAATAGTTCCTCGAGACAAACTTCAATCAAGCATGTATGTTGTTACAGTCCAGGATTAGGTCAAAATAGGCTAAAAGGACTTGCCCAACTGGAAAGGAAAGGCTAAAAGAAAACGCATGTTTCCTCTAATCTCGTTTTTCTACATCTGAGTGGCTTTACAACAGTCAACATCAAATCAACATTCAATCGTTACTCATCCAAACCAAACCAAGCACCAACCGCCAACCATAAACCCTATCCCAACCCAACCCCAACCCAACCCAACCCAACCCAACCAACCCCAACCCCAACCGCCCACCCACCCAACCCCAACCCCAATTAACCAAACCTAACCAAACCAAACAAACAAACCATGCCATCACGCACCCAACCACTACCCTGTCTCCCCACGCACCCCTGCTTTACAAGTCAAACTCAACATCAACATTCAGACCATTACTCTTCTCAAATCTTGCAGACTGCTGGGATTGGCCCTACATCTTCAACTTCGTGCTAGCCTGTATCCTTTTCATCATTGCTTATGCGGATGCCTGCGCTCAGTTCCAGCAGAACCCTCTGTCTGAGAACCCCATGGATTCATCGTTGCCACATGCAGAGATTCACCTCTTCTACGCCCGTCTCCTTTTTGTGTCTGTCTGCGAGAGTAATGGATTTCTTTTCGCCGGGGCTCGCCAAGTCCAGGTGAGGTGGTGGTTGTGGTGGTTGGGTGGTTGTTGGCTCGCCAATTCCAGGTGAGGTGGTGGTTGTGGTGGTTGGGTGGTGGTTGGCTCGCCAGTCCAGCGTGAGGTGAAGGTGGTGGTGGTCATGGTGGTTGGGTGTTGGTTGGCTCGCCAAATCCAGGTGAGTGGTGGTCGTGGTGGTTGGGGTAGTGGTGTTGGTGGTTGGGTGTGGTTGGCTCGCAGTCCAGGTGAGATGGTGGGTTGGTGGTGGTTGGGTGGTAAGTGGTGGTGGTTGGGCTGTTGGTTGGCTCGCCAAGTCCCCCAGGTGAAAGGTAGTGGTCGTGGTGGTTGAATGGCGTTGGGTGGTGTTGTCTTGCAAGTCCAGTGAGGCCGGTAGTCGTGGGTGGTTGGGTGGCGGTTGGGTGGTGGTTGGCTCTCCAAGTCAGGTGAGGGTGGTAATGGTGGTTGACGGTGGTTATTTGACTGCCCAAGGATCCGGCAGGTGGTGGGGACATATGGTTGAAGCACAAGAGCACAAACATCTACCTGGCTGCTCTAAAGCTAAACTAGTACCAAAAAACAAAAAGACAAACAAACCAACAACAAAACAAACAACAACAAACGCAAACCTAAACCCACCAAACAAACAAACAACAAAAAACCAAACCAAACCAAAACAAACAAACCAAAACAAACAAACCAAACCAAACCCAAAAACAAAACACAAAAACACTCAACCAAACTACTCCAACCCAACCCAACCCAACCCCAACCCCAACCCAACATCCCACCCACCATCCCAACCCAATGCACCCAACCCATACCCAAACCACCCAACCCAACCCAACCAACCCAACCCAACCCAACCACCCAACCCACCCAACCCAACCCAACCCCAACCAAACCCAACCAACCCCAACCCAACAACAACTCAACCCAAAACGCCAACCCAACCCAACTCCCCCAACCAAACCCACCCCAACCCCCGCCAACCCAACCCACCCCAACCCCAACCCAACCCAAGCCCTAAACCCAACCAACCCCCACCCAGTCACGCCACGCACCATAAGCCATCCAGCCATCCACGCAATCACCCGCCTAGTAACTAAGCCACCTCAACCATGCCTGTGTTTCTCTGCAGGCTGTGTTTGTGTTCATTCAGCCTGTAGAAGCTTGACAAGCCACACCAACCCATGCCTTGTTCCTCTGCAGGCTGTGTTTGTGTTCATCTCAGCCCTGTGGCAGCTTTACGTTGGAATACGATATGCTCCTCTCATGACCGAATGGACTAACCACTTTCGAAGTGGTACATATGCCTCACTATCATGGACGTCAGCATGCCTATTTGTGTTGACACTGTGAGTGCTAGAGTTGGGGGAAAAGGCAGTCTGACTAGGCCAAAGTGACCATTTACATACAATATCATATGATGCAATTTATATGCTTTCATATGATATCATACCACACTTTGGTCAAACATCATATGATATTCCGGTCCCTGCCTATTTACAGTATTGAAACTGTGAGTAATACAGTTGGGACATGGGGACGCAAGCAAAAGAGTGTAGTGTTGAGAGTAGAGGTGCCTGAGCCACTATGTCGTGGACGTCAGCTTGCCTATTTGTATCGATACTGTGAGCGCTAGAGTTGGGACTGCAATCAAAAGAATGTAGTCTTGAGGGTAGAGGTGCCTGAGCCACATTGTCGTGGACGTCAGCTTGCCTATTCATATTTTACACTGTTGAGCGCTTAAGTGACAGTTGGGACTGAGGCAATAAAGAAGAGTGTAAGTGTTGAGGGTAGAGGTGCCTGAGCCACATTGTCGTGGACATCAGCTTGCCCCATGGTCATATTTAACATACTGTGAGTGCTAGAGTCAGGGCTGCAATCTGATGAGAATAGTGTAGAGTGTAGCAGTACCTATGCCTCACTATCGTGGACGTCAGCATGCCTATTTGTGTTGACTCTGTGAGTGCTAGAGTTGGGACTGCAATCAAGAGAGTTTATTAGTGTAAGAGTTAGAGGGCCTGAGCATGACTGTTCATGGACATCAGCTTGAAAAAACTATTTGCATGATCCTGTGAGTGCTAGAGTTGGCATGAGCTCGCAATCAAGAGGAGTGTAAGTTGTAGAGTGTAGAGGTGCCTGAGCATGACTGTCATGGACATCAGCTTGCCTATTTGCATTGATCCTGTGAGTGCTAGAGTTGGGACTGCAATCCAAAGAGAGTAGTGTAGAGCCGCTCAGCCACAATGTCATGGGACGTCAGCTTGCTTGCCTGCTCCCCCCCCCCCCCCCCACCACCACCACCCTACCGCTCCCCTGCCTCCCCCTCCCACCCCCCCCCCCCCCTCCCCCCCCCCTACCTCCCCCACCCACCCCCCTATCCCCTCCCCCTCCTCCCACCCGCAGCTGGCCCCTTGAACAACGCCCTCGACGGAGGGCTCACTCCAGTACACTTCAAGCGCATCACGTACATCAATGCTCTAGCGGCATTGCGCCCGCTGTCGTTCTAAGGCGCCCTCACCTCTTGGCTTACTCCTCTACCGCGCAACCGTCGTCGCCAAAAGGCCTTCGCCAGGTAGGGGGAAGCTGGTCAGCACTTCGCTGGTCAGCACTTTGCTACTTCAGCACTTCGCTGGTTCGCAGCACTTTTGCTGGTCAGCAACTTTTGCTCTGGTCAGCCACTTCGCTGGCCAGCACTTTCGCTGGTCAGCACTTTGCTATTCAGCACAGTCACTTAGCTGGTCGCAGCACTTAGCTGGTCAGCACTTAGCTGGGTAGCACTACTGGTGCAGCAAGTAGCCGGTCAGCAAGTAGCCTGGTCAGTACTTAGGCTGATCAGCACTTTTGGCTGGTCAGACTTAGCTGGTCAGCACTTCGCTGGTCAGCACTTAGCTGGTCAGCACTTAGCTGGTCAGCAAGTAGCTGGTCAGCAAGTAGCTGGTCAGCACTTAGCTGATCAGCACTTTGCTGGTCAGCACTTCGCTGGTCAGCACTTCGCTGGTCAGCACTTAGCTGGTCAGCAAGTAGCTGGTCAGCACTTAGCTGGTCAGCAAGTAGCTGGTCAGCACTTAGCTTGTCAACACTTCGCTGGTCAGCAAGTAGCTGGTCAGCACTTAGCTGGTCAGTACTTAGCTGATCAGCACTTAGCTGGGTCAGCAAGTAGCTGGTCATCGTGAAAAGCTGGTCAGCACTTAGCTGGTCAGCAAGTAGCTGGTCAGCACTTAGCTGGTCAGGCAAGTAGCTGGGTCCAGCACTTAGCTTGTCACACTTCGCTGTGTCACTTAGGGTGTTAACTTAGCTGGCGTCAGGCAACTTTGGTCAAGCACTTAAAGAAGCTTTTTTGCGTCCCCCAGCACTTAGCTGGTCAGCAAGTAGCTGGTCAGCACTAAAGCTTGTCACACTTCGCTGGTCAGCACTATCCGTGTCAGCACTTCTTTTCCTAAACCACTTAAGACCTAAACCTACACCCTAAGATCCACTTAAAACCCTATACGCCTGAACCCTGACCTTAACCTCCTTAACTCATACCACCTAAACTAAACACGCCAACCCCAAGTGCTGACCATCTAAGTGCTGACCAGCTTCCCCCACTCCTTTGCCATGGCAGCAATAAAACCCAACCATGACAACAAAGGAGCCTGTTGCCATGCAGATTGGGTGGCAACAGCCAACCCCTTCCCCCCCCCCTTTCCCCTCAGCCTCCCACCACCCAGGCCACCCACACCCCACCCAATTATTTTTTTTCGCCACTTTATCCCCACCCATGCGCCAACTTCTCTATCGGCCCCCCACCCCCCACCACCACACACTCACTCACCCTCGACCTATTTGCGCCCACCCCCACCACCACCCCTCCAGGGCAGCAACAGAACAACCATGCAAAAAGTGCGAAAAAACCTGTTCCCTATGCAGATAGGGTGGCAACAGCCCAAACCACCTTACCCTTACCCCTCCCCCCTCCCTCACACCGGGAACCCACCCACCCACCACACACCCACTCGCCACCCCCACCCATCCGCCAACTCTGTCTCTATCCCCCGCCCGCCCCACCCCACTCCATCCCCTCGCTATTTCCCCACCCCACGCCCACCCTCCCAGGGCATCAAAAAACCCAACCATGAAGTGCGAAACTGTGCCCCTGCGGATACTGTGCGGCAGCCAGGCTTGGCATCGAATGGACTGAAGGACGTGTAACTCCGTTTAGAAACCTACAGGAAGTGGAGCTGGCATCAACGTAATCCTTCGGAAGTAGTGGCTTGCCACACACATGGTGTGTTGCGTGTGTGTGGTGTATTTGTTGTGTGGCATCACGTACAGTTTGGAAGTGAGTGCTTGCCACAACATGTGTGTGTGTGCGTGTGTGTGTGTGTGTATTTGTGTGTGTGCACACAGTACGAGGTATTGGAAGGGTGCTTGCCACACATGTGTGTGGTGTGTGGCATGTGTGCATCACGTGCAGTTTGGAAGTGAGTGGCTTGCCACAACATGTGTGTGGTGTGTGGTGTGTGTGTGTGCATTCGTACATTTCGTTTTGGATATGGAAGTGTTGCACACCATGTGGTGTGTGTGTGCAGTGTGCATCACGTACAGTTTTGGAAGTGAGGTGGCTTGCCACACCCATGTGTGTGTGTGTTGCATGTGTGCATCAGTACATAGTTGGAAGTGAGTGTTGCCACAGGCATGTGTTGTGTGTGTGTATCACGTACAGTTCAAAAGGTGAGTGCTTGCCAATCATGTTGGTGTGTGTGTTGTTTGTGTGTGGTGCATCACTGTAATTGTTTGGAGTGAGTGCTTGCACACATGTTGTGTGTGTGTGTCCAAGGTGCAGTTCCGGAAGTGAGTGTTTGATTGTACATAGTGAGAGCTTATCCTTTGCAATACTCGAGATAAATGTCAAGCCATTGCACATATCGAGCCTGAGGTAGATGATGGCAAGGGTTTGTACATGTTTTTATTTTGTGAGTGCTTGCCTTTCTGGCCCCCTACTCCGCGCGCCTCCCCCCCCCCCCTCTCACGCGTGCCAAATTGCCACCCCAAACAACACATACACCACTATCACATCACCCGATGGAACGCCCCTACCCTCCGACTGCCCACAGGAAAATCTGTTGAAGACCTATTAGCAGCATTATCCCCCCGTGCCCAATCACTCTACCAGCCTAACGCCCACGGTAAGCGCGCCACTCCGACTGCCCAACAGGAAATTTTGCGACAACCATTGAGCGACAAGGAGCCCCTTGCCCACCCCACCGCCCTCCTCTCCCAACGCACCAATCCACACCACAACCAATCACTTCTCATACACCAACGTACAAACCTCTCGCCCCCCCCCGCCCCCGCCGCCCCTTCCGTCCACACCCTTGCCTTGTTTTCTATCCCCTCCCGCCCAACAGACCACACACTCCCACCGCCACCCTACCCCACACCACACCAGGAATTGTTACTGATCCTTAGCTGACCAGGACGCGTGATTGAAGCTGATTGATTCTACAGGCA
>JAJSRW010000872.1:0-22523 GCA_022414725.1 Microglena sp. YARC | reverse complement strand
CTAAACCTAGACAAGACAACGTGCTGCCTAAACTAACAGCCTGCTGGCCCCTTAAGCATAGCTTCCCCGTCTACTAAACGCTTTTCAACCCCTAAACCCTTAAACCCTTAAACCTACGCATCGGAGGCGGGAGGCCTGCAGGATGGCGTTGAACCTTGGACCGCTGCCCCTAAGACCGATGCCCTAACCTAGAACCGCGCTAAATGCGTCATTTCCACAGCGCTTGTAGTTGAATGCAGTCATATCTGCTGCGCGCTTATAACTTGCTGGCGGTTAGTGCGTCCAGAAGTACATCCCTATAGAAATCCGATAATATAAGCTGCAGACAGTTAAGATAGGTGCCCGCCCCATCAAGACGGATGTATGCTCCTCGGTCCCGCGTTAAAGTCCTGACAACCAAGGAAAACGCAATGTAAAGCCACACACCTGCAACGCATTGCCTATAAAAGGCGAAACAATAGCCGGCTACAATAGAGCACACCTCGGCATCCGACTACATTGTTGAGGCCGGAGGGTGTACATGACGCGGTCGAACCGTTGCCTGTTGATCGACCTGCGCGCTAAACATCCTCTCATGGCGATCCACACAGGTTGATTAACCGCCAGGCTAAACCTGGTAGCTAAACGAGAACCCAGAGCAAATCCCTTACACCTAACCCTAAACGCGCCCAAGCCCAATGAGCCGAGAACCACGTGTCGCACCGCCGCAGAAGATACGTCGACGGTCGAAGTTAATTCCGACGCTCGGGCTTAGCAAGTGCGGTTTCAGGTCGCTGGCACTCGAGACCCTCAATGTGGCGGCGTTGAGCAAGCTTGTAATAGTTGATGAAAATGAGCGCGTGATGCTGACCATAGGCCTGCGCTGCGTACGCCTACTTTCCGGATCTCGAAAGACACCCTTTGGATGGTCAGACCTCGAGAACGACCCGCACGCGTAAAACCCTAAAGGCACCCTTAGAGAGCCACCCTTAGGCGCACCCCGATGCGCAAAAGTACCCGCCTAAGACCCTTAAACCCCTAAACCTGACGATACCCTTGAAAGCTAGAGCCCTAAACCCTAAACCTGCTTAAAACCGTCTGCCACCATGATCGGTGGCTCCTGAATGGCAGAACCCTGCGCCATGATTATAAGCGGGCATGGCGTGGTTCTGTGAGAAGGCACGTCGACACACGTGAGAGAATCCCAATCGCGACTGCTGGTGTCTGAAACATGAAACCACTTACTGGCAGATTCTGCAGATCCGGCACGTCGTCCATGACGTCATCATGAGTCTGGTTTCTGCAAGTGGAGAGAGGGGCGGAAAATCGGTCTGCTGAACGGTGTGCCAAAGGGCGCACATCCCATCCTCACTCTCCCCCGCATATTCGTCCATCCACGGCACCCTGTCCATAAGGGCAGCCCCTGATAGCATGCTCCGGGGAGGCAGCCTCTGTTTGTAAACTGGGGAGCAGCCTGCTTAGAACCGCTGTAGCATGAAAGACTCTAGCCATGCTGCGGAAGGTCAGCCATCCCCCTGCTGCTAAGGAAAAAACCGATTATGGGTGAGGGCCTTTCAGGCACTGGCACCGACCTACCAACTTAGCACACCCTTAAAACGCCCACAGTAAGGCTTACTCACCGCTAAAGAGACACGCGCTCAGAAGCACCCTAGCGGCTGTTGGTGCTGCGCACTGAGATAGAAAAGTACCGACAGTCATCTCAAACTGACACAATATAGTTGTGGTTGAGCTGCCATTGGAGACGGGGCGGAGGTTGGTGGGGGCGGCAAGCACGGGGGCGATCAGCAGTGCGCCGTGGCAGCTGCAGTCTACAATAAGAGGAGGGGGCGCCGCCTTAGAACTGGAGTTTGCTGGGCCAAGCTCTTAGAATTGAGCCGCGAACGGCTATCGGGAGAAGCCGCGGCCAGCAGGAGGAGCTCCGCTAGCACCTGAGGGCGTCCAGCGGAAATCACCCATCCTTAAACCCGCCGACGGGGAAGACAGATTGGGACCTCGGATAGAATAATGCCCCTCAAAATACGTCCGTCGCTTAAGAGGCATCCCCGCAGTAACAGGCCGCTGCCGCAACAAAAGGGCACCGCTAAAAGCTTGCAGCCCTCTCGGCATGCGCAACTGAAAAGCGCGCATTCGAGGCATTGCCAACCTAGTAACCCTGAAAAAACTCCGCTACTCTTCACCCACCTCAATCGCCTGTGGACGCGACTTGCAACCCTAAGGCTGAGCTGTTGCGGCGCCAGAACGGCGACAACGTGGCTGGTGTGCCCGGCTCTAAAGAGAACAATTGCGGGACGCTAAAGCGCTGCCCCTCACCTTATTAAATGCGATCCCCTTCAAGTGATAGCCACGTAGAGAAATGCACCGCAGGCATGCAACGCTGGGATCAGGCAAGCACAGAGCAGTGTTATCCACTGGGCGTGTGCCCTCATCAGTGGGGTGATGTTGCAGCGAACTACCTCTACCACCACTGGCGCCACCGGCGGCACTGTCAGCTGCGTCTTTGGAGCCCCTCAACCTGGCAGGTTAAAGACCGGTGAACATGCTTGTGAGCAGGGCAGGGCATTGCAACGCTGTTGACTCAGGCAAACCAGAAGACGTGTATCAACTGGGCGTGTGCCCTCACATACAGTGGGTGATGTGCATGCGAACTTACCTCTACCACTGGGCGCCTCCGCCAACCGGTCAGTGCGGTCTTTTGGAAGCCTCAACCTGCGCAGTAAACGACGGTGACGTGCGTGAGCCAGGTGCAGGCACTGCCCAACGCTGCGGACTCAGGCCCAAAACATAGCAGTTGTATCATGGCGTGTGCCCTCACATAACAGTGGGGTGATGTGCATGCGAACTTACCATCTTACCACCTGGGCGCCTCCCGCACGTCAGCTGCGGTCTTTTGGCCCTCACCTGCGCAGGTAAAGAGTGACCATGCTTGTGAGCAGCGGTGCAGGCATTGCAACGCTGGGACTCAGGCAAAGCACAGAAGAAACTTTGTATCACTGGCGTGTGCCCCACATACAGTGGGCGATGTGCATTGCGAACTACC
This sequence comes from Microglena sp. YARC, assembly GCA_022414725.1. Taxonomy (NCBI): domain Eukaryota; kingdom Viridiplantae; phylum Chlorophyta; class Chlorophyceae; order Chlamydomonadales; family Chlamydomonadaceae; genus Microglena; species Microglena sp. YARC. Next base: position 19,486 of record JAJSRW010000872.1, on the reverse strand, counting down.
TCTACCACCTGGCGCCCTCCGGCCACCGTCAAGCTGCGGTCTTTGGAGCCGTCAACCTGCGCAAGGTAAAGACCGGTGACATGCGTGAGCAGGTGCAGGCATGCAACGCTGGACTCAGGGCAAAGCACAGACACGTGTATCACTGGCGTTTGTGCCCTCACATACAGCTGGCGGCGATGTGCATGCGAACTGTGACCTCTACCACCTGGCGCCCATCCCGCACCGTAGCTGCGTGTTTCTTGGGCTCAAACCTGCGCAGGTAAAGAGGTTGACATGCTTGTGAGCAGTGCAGCATGCAACGCTCGGGACTCAGGCAAAGCACAGAGAACGTGTATCAGGCGTGTGCCCTCACATACAGTGGGGTGATGTGCATGCGAACTTACCTCTACCACCTGGGCGCCACCGGCACCGTTCAGCTGGCGGTCTTTGGAGCCTCAACCTGCGCAGGTAAAGAGGTGACATGCTTGTGAGCAGGTGCAGGCATGCACACGCTGGGACTCAGGCAAAGCACAGAGCACGTGTATCACTGGGCGTGTGCCCTCCACATACAGTGGGGTGATGTGCATCGCGAACTTACCTCTACACCACCTGGGCGCCACCGGCATCCGTCAGCTGCGGTCTTTGGAGCCTCCCCTGCGCAGGTAAAGAGGTGACATGCTTGTGAGCAGGTGCAGGCAGAGTGCTGGAACGCTGGGACGTGTATCAGGCAAAGCACAGAGAACTTATCCCTATCACGTGTATCACTGGGCGTGTGCCCTCACATACAGTGGCGGTGATGTGCTATTTTGCGCACTTCAAACTTACCTCTGGGCGTACGGGTGGCACCACCTGGGGCGCCACCGGCACCGGTCAGAATACTGCCGGTCTTTGGAGCCTCTGAACTCTGCGCAGGTAAAGAGGTGACATGCTTGTGAGCAGGTGCAGGCATGCAACGCTGGGACTCAGGCAAAGCACAGAGCACGTGTATCACTGGGCGTGTGCCCTCACATACAGTGGGGTGATGTGCATGCGAACTTACCTCTACCACCTGGGCGCCTCCGGCACCGTCAGCTGCGGTCTTTGGAGCCTCAACCTGCGCAGGTAAAGAGGTGACATGCTTGTGAGCAGGTGCAGGCATGCAACGCTGGGACTCAGGCAAAGCACAGAGCACGTGTATCACTGGGCGTGTGCCCTCACATACAGTGGGGTGATGTGCATGCGAACTTACCTCTACCACCACCTGGGCGCCACCGGCACTGTCAGCTGCGGTCTTTGGAGCCTCAACCTGCGCAGGTAAAGAGGTGACATGCTTGTGAGCAGGTGCAGGCATGCAACGCTGGGACTCAGGCAAAGCACAGAGCACGTGTATCACTGGGCGTGTGCCCTCACATACAGTGGGACGATGTGCATGCGAACTTACCACTACCACCACCTGGGCGCCACCGGCACCGTCAGCTGCGGTCTTTGGAGCCTCAACCTGCGCAGGTAAGAGGTGACATGCTTGTGAGCAGGTGCAGGCATGGCGCAACGCTGGGACTCAGAGCAAGAGCACAGAGCACGTGTATCACTGGGCGTGTCCCACATACAGTGGGACGATGTGCGCGAACTTACCTCTACCACCACCTGGGCGCCCACCGGCACCGTCAGCTGCGGTCTTTGGAGCCTCAACCTGCGCAGGTAAAGAGGTGACATGCTTGTGAGCAGGTGCAGGCATGCAACGCTGGGACTCAGGCAAAGCACAGAGCACGTGTATCACTGGGCGTGTGCCCTCACATACAGTGGGACGATGGTGCATGCGAACTTACCTCTACCACACCTGGGCGCCCACCGGCACCGGTCAGCTGCGGTCTTTGGAGCCTCAACCTGCGCAGGTAAAGAGGTGACATGCTTGTGAGCAGGTGCAGGCATGCAACAGTAGGGATCTACAATCTGCGGGATTCTCCCGCAGGAAAAAAAGAACCCATCCATCTGAGCTCACCCTGCGAGCCTTGCGGCAATCGGTCATTGGCCTGCTCCTTGGAAGCAAGTCCGGAGGCTCTTTGCCTGATCCTGCCTGTTCAAAGGATGTGTTGTGAGTATGACTTTAGTTGTTCAAAAGGAGGTGTCCCTTTTGTCCAAAAGGAGCTGTTGTTAACACGCCAAATGCTTACATTGTTCCTGGCACAAGCTGTAGCAATTTTTGACAACAGGGATCATGGCCAGCAAAAACATAGGACCGTATTCTCCCCACGAATTCTAAGTCTTACCTCGCCCCATGCGACGACCGCCTTGGCACGCGTCATTCTTGTTGTAACCTGTGGGAAAAGCGACCCATCAGCGTCATTGCTTTACGGTTGGCGGAACACTTAAATGAAACATCATTTCAGATTCCCCTGTTCCCCTGCGTGTAGCATGCCATTTCCCATTGTTTTGCAAGGAACACGCCATGAATGCTTACACATTGTAGCCAAGTTTGACAACAGGGATCATGGCCAGCAAAAAATAGGATGTACCGTACTTCTTCTCCACGAATTCGAGATGCTTACCTTATCGCCTGCGACGACCGCCTTGGCAGCGGCACGCGTTGTCCTCGCGTTGCCAACCTGTGGGAAAGGTGGCACAAGCATGGCTCTGTGATGCGCGCCACAAACAGGGAAAGCATATGCGACGATACTTACAGGTTGCTGTGATAAACCATGCGACTTATCATCATCATCATTGATCGGGGCAGACCTTTTCTTGCTTAATCGGCTCCTGCAGCAAGGCAAGGCAAAAGCTGTTGTGGATGGGGGGACATACAGTAGCAGCTTTGCATGCAAAATGCACACTTACATTGCTTCGTGGTTGCCTTGCTCATGCAGCTTGGGAATGGAAGGGACACATGTGCATTGGCTTTTAAGAACGTTTTGGTGACTGTAAACCTAACCCTGTTCAAACATATACAACATGTAAATCTTCCAAAACAAGCTCAGATGTACAAATGGTATCATCTGCTGCTGTTTTTCAATGTTCTCCAACAAACAAGCTCAGGAAAATCTTGTTTGGCTGTAACAAAAATCACTGCTGCAGGCCTCAGGTTTGCGCAGTTACACGAAGCGCTCCAAAGTAAGGGCATGATCACAAATTCCTGGGCAGTGCAGCCAGTCTCAAAAGAGCTCGCGTGCTCCAGCCACTTGCATGGCGTTCTGCATGCATGCATGCATGCATGTATCAAAAATCACTGCTGCAGGCCTCAGGTTTGCGCAGTTAAACGAAGCGCTCCATTTCAAAGTAAGGGCATGATCACGAATTCCTGGGCAGTGCAGCCAGTCTCAAAAGAGCTCGCTTGCTCCAACCACTTGCATGGCGTTCTGCATGCATGCATGTATCAAAAATCACTGCTGCAGGCCTCAGGTATTGCATGGTGTTCTGCATGCATTTTACAGTTGGCGGAACACTTCAATGAAACAGCTGCCCCCTGTGTACGACTTTTTGCAGTACTGAATATTGACCAAGGCAAATGCAAAGGGACTTGGTACCGCCAGGGCATGCGGTACATTTTGATTGGTTTTGGACAGAACGACTTTTTCCTGGAAGACATAAGCAAAGACATCCCTATCAGTGACGAGCGAAGACATCCCTATCAGTGACGAGCGAAGACATCCCTGTCGTAACCAGGTGGGTTGTTGTCAGCATCGGATCGCCGTGTGTCACTCGGGCTTCATGAGCTCTCTTTCCCAAGTGATAAAAGCGACGGAAAAGTGCAGTAGTGTGTGTTACTGTTGGCTGTAAACTTTTCTAGTACTAATGCACAACACTGACATGACTACGTTATGCTGTGCAGAAATGACAGCCAAGGGGTGCTTCTCGTACAAGAATGCCACCGTCAACGGCTTCAACATCACCAATCAGCTCCAGGTCCGAGTGGAGGCGATCGACAACAACGTTGCGAAGATCTATACCACAGATGAGAACGGCAACCCGCTGCCGATGCCTGTCAACGTCTCATTGCGCACCGGAGAGGATGTGAACGTCCCAGTCTACAACAATGAGTTCCTCATCGTGTGGATTGAAAGCTACGTGCTGGCTGTCGGTGGCGTCGACATCCTGTGGCTCCACAACCAGAAGCAGCAGGCCTTCTCTGCTAGCAACGGCATCACGGCTTTCTCACTGTAAACGTAGTGTGCTTTGAGCGAGTGAGCGACACTTGAAAGGTGCCAGACTTGTGGTCCGCCATCAGATTTGTGTAACAGCACCCACAAAAGCGTGCCAGCTAGTCTTGCAGTTCCTCAGTCCACGTACGTGGTGTATCCAGTGCCATGCAGCCGTAAAATAACATCAACAGTGCAAGATGTCACGTTTCACGGTTTCACCCCAAACAATACAGAGAATGGCAACTCATAAAGTTGGAAGTGCAGCCTCGTTACCTCTGCTTCAGCGGCTACTCAGAGCCATGGACAGTGTTGTCTCCACTGCTGAGACGACATATTGACTCGGCAGCATTGCTCCATAATGATCCCCGGCAGTGTTTATGATCTTGTCGCTCAGCTCGCGGGTGAGCCCATACTGCTGCAACTCAGCAAGAGGGTCATCTGTGTAGTTGAACTTCGTCTCGCAGTGCTGGACATACAGGCGCAGCACATCCGACCAGTTGCTGCTGTTGGCCAAACCTGCGTCAATGCTGCGCATCCACTCCTGAAAGGGTTCAGGCTGCAGACCAATCTGATGCAGGAACTCGCGAGATGCGCCACTGGGCGAAGGCAACGGGCCGAACAGGTCAAATGTGGAGAACTGCGTCATTAAGCACAAGCAGCTAGCTCTTACAACATATGGGAGACAACAATTAGCCAATGCAACGCAGCAAATGCTGCAGATCACCTGCATGCCTGTCACTGCTGCTACCCACATGTGGCCCATGTACCGTGAACTTTTTACAGTAGTGCATGGACCGTGTATTTTCACCAGCGAGCCTATGCAGGTGCGCTGGCGCGCACAAACTCATAGCTCGGCGGCTGGCGCCGCCTCGCTTGCGCAAAATGTGCAGGGTTCCTAAACGATTTGGGTGTGGAGATGAGTTTTTTGCAGTGGATTACATTGAAGAAGGCAACTGCAAAAGGACTTTGGCAGAAATGTTTTCAGGCAGTTGAAATCCGCCCCTTAGTGCAATATGTGCCCCCCGCCCCTTGATTTCTTATGAGACACTGTTTTGATGAGACGCAGACAGTACGTTTGTTGTGCATGTTGCATGGCAGCTATCTTACAGCCCCATGCAAAGGTACCATGCAGTCCCATATGCAGTCCCATATGCAGCTCATGCAGTCCCATGCAGGCGCATGCAGCCCATGCAAGCGCCATGCGCTACTAAGTCAGTCCAACAGTGCGCTGGCGCGCACAAACTCATAGCTCGGCGGCTGGCGCCGCCTCGCTGCGCGAAGTGTACAAGGTTCCTGAAAGATTTGGCTGGGAGAATCAATGCAAATGGGATTGGGAAACTTGTGCTGGGTACTGCAGAGGGAATATTGACCCTTTCGTGGAATGATAAAAGATAAACGCATTTGACAAAGTCTTACAAAAAGCAGTTTAACGGACACGAAAGACGTTGTCAATGTACATAGACTGTGGTGGTCATCAATGGTATAAGATAGTAATGGTTTTCAGGACAGTTGAAATCTGCCCCTTAGTGCAATAATCGACCCCCGCCCTTGATTTGACTTAAAGCACACTGATGTAATGAGACGCAACGGCCCCATGCAACATAATTCGTTTGCAAGCTTCTCCATCGGACTTCTTGCCTACAAACAACTGAACCATGATACCCTATGTAGAGCGCTCGATATGTATGAAGTTACACGCCCACACGGTTATTTAGACCGGGTACTCATGCGTGCGCTCCTTAGAAAATGGGCAGCGATGATAAAGCGGCAAGAGGTAACCACATGCCTCGGCTAAGGCCCTTGGTTTTGAGGGTGAATCCACTCATCAATCGGGAAGAACTGGATGATAACAAGCACCCCAGCCATGCACCCAGCAGATACGGAGACGATATCGGCTTCATGGCTTCTCCCGTACATGTTCAACACGCCAGGGACAATTCCCAACACACTGACAACCAAGGCGATCAAGAACTGCATTAGGTGCTTGACGGGTGCGTCGCAAATCAGCCTGAAGCTGGTGAATGCATAGACGAGCACGCGGTCTACAGCCATCAATAGGCGGCCCGTGCGCGTGTTTGCACCGACTTCTTGTTGCATTTTCCTCACCCGCTCAAGCAGCCGGCCAGGGGCAGCTTGGTGGTTCTCCATCAACCTGTGGGTGACATGGGCATGGAGGTCCGCACATTACATTCCCAGCAGAGGGGGCACGTTCCCCGAGCAACAGCCCCATGCATGCCTACATCCCCACCCCAGGCAGCACACACCGACATGCAGTCTGCATACACAGCCCCCACCCAGTTTGCATACAGGCTGCACACGCAAATGTGCTCTGCGCTGCCTTAGCACGTTGACTAGACGTTATCGGTGGGCCCATGCAGATGCAGAGATCGCAGGCGCACAGGGCATGGGCACATGTGGGTCCTGCTAGCACATGCATGGTGTGTGTGTGGGGTGGGCTGATGTGTGCAACAGTTTGATGAACTGAACGCAGGGGATACCGCATGCAGCATGCGTTTTGTTGCAGGCAGGTCATGCTGCAGGCAGGTCGTTTTGCATCCAGGTCATGGCAACGATATGCACAAGCAACGTAGCAAATGCAATGTCAAACGCGATGTCCATGCCGGCATCCAAGCTTTTAGGCTGCATGCGTTCTACGCATGTTTGTATGCCATGTGCTTGCTGCTGCCCCCTGTGCAATGCAGGTATCATACTCACAAAATGTGACAGCCTCCTCCACACGGCGCGCTCCACGAAAAGGTGTCCTACGAGTGACACTGAATGACAGAACACGCGCTGCTGCTGCAAGACATGTTCGGTAATTGTGCCACTGAACGCCCCCAATTTTGCAGAAATGTATCAGCCTTGCGCCCTCAGAGCACACATTTGGCTCCGTTCACGCGCTGTTGCTACAAGATCGTAACAAACATGTTCGGCAATTGACGCCACTGACGTACTCACGGTATGAAGTACCTGCAGCTTCCTTGCCCCACAATAACGGGTGTCCTGCAAGTGACCAGGAATGACAGAGCATGCACTTGTTATGCCCAAGTGTGGGATGTTTGACTGTTTGTCCAAACTAGAATCGTGTTGCTGAATGAGATTTAATCAACAACGGCTTGCACCTGCACTGGTAGACTAGAAGGGACACTGCTGCAAACTAGGCTATGAAGAGTGCTTGGACATCTTGACTCATTAGCCGTCAGTGGTTGAGCGTTTGTACACAGTCAAGATAGTGCGGTGTGGTTTCAATACATGAGTTGCCATTTTCAAACTGGGCTTGCAAGCGCTAGTATCTGATTCGCTGAAACTGGGGTTTAGGGCACATGACTTTCCTTTTTCTTGGGAGCGCGACCTAGTGAGTTTTGTCAGGCTTTTCCTTCCATTCTCTGTCTTCGCTCGTTCAGCCACATTCTACAAGCAAAGCCAAGGTTAGGCAGGTGTGTGAACCGGCATACCATCACCAACATCTCCAGCTCTATTGCTCTCCAGCTTTTTTTTGTTCAGGCCTCTCAATCTCTGAGAAGACCTTCCTCTATTGCACAGGATGTCCAGACGATTTGTGACAGCGGCGTTTGACGCAGTGGTTACTGGTGGACAGTTCTGCGGAAGCATTATTGCCATTGCTGGCGTAATGTTGGTTCCTGTGAAGACGCTCATGGACATCGAGGAGCTTAAGAAGACGAGCGCGGAGCTCAAGCAGACGGGCCAGAAAACGCTCGTGGATGTTGAAGAGCTCAAGACTACTCTTGCACGCATCGAGAAGAAAATGCAGGGCTGAATGTAATTCTTCTTCCCTGCTGTGTTGGAACTGGCGACATTTCCTTCATTCTGATGCTCACTATACACAGTTCCTTGATTTCTGATGCTTCAGTGCGGCATGCCCTTCAATGGGTCAGGCAAGACATACCCATCGATGCTTGCAATGGTGTCGCCTTGAGCGTTGTTCCACCATCGAATATTGCAAGTCGGGAAGCCATAGAGCGAGCACTAATTGTTGAGGGACCAGGCCTCAACATTGGCATAGCCAGGGTATAAATAACCCTGGTGGAGCCATACACAAAGAAGTTTGGTCCGGGGGCTGTAACAGTTTTCGGCTAGACGGAGTGTACATACATACATCATTGTCTTGAAGAATTTAGCAACTAATCGCACAAGTTCAACCCGGGCCCCAAACCCAGCACTGTTTCACCACAAAAACAAAAAAGTGCTGTGCGGTACAAATATGCTGATGAAAAAGATGGGCACATTGGCCAACACAATTGGTGCTTGCGGTTGCAGTCATTGTAGCATACTGTATGAAGATAGCAAAAGATGCCAGGGCAAATGAGGAGAGATATGGCAAAGATATGAAGGCTAAAGATGACGAGCTGAAGGAGAAGTTGAAGCAGAAAGATGATGAGCTGAAGGTTCGGTTGAGGTGTAACGGGCAGCCCAGCATGTTAATAAAGAAGGCAGCCTAGCTAGCTGAGTTTGAAGCGAAGTGAGGCTGTGACTGTTCCAGCATTTCCCAGCTGAGTCATAGCTTCAGTACTCATGGTGGTCACAAATCCGCAAAGCAACGGCTGTAAAGCGCTGCCACTGACAGACTTATGCTTTGTGGGCGCAGGATGTACCCCTCAAGGATTTGCTTCACAATTCAGATCCTCAGATTGCTCGCGCAGCTGCAGATGCCGCAAGCAATGCTCAGCCTGACATGATGGATATCCCTGTGCAACAGCTACTTGATCAGCTGGTGGAGCGAAGGAGCGACGTGCCTGACCGTGATCCTGAGCTTTCGCGTTTGGACGGCATGATTATTCCTCTCACTACCATTACAAGGAGAATGTTCAGCGCTGGCCCATACAACATCGTACAAGACAGCCCCCCTTCGTCTCCCGAAGCGCAGGAGGGGTCAATGTTGCAAGACCTCAAAGAGCTCAACTTGTACCAACAGGCATCTGGCCTTCTTGATGTCAAGTACCTGTCAGCAACACCTGCAGTCGAAGAAGGAGGGGTGTGGCCGGTGGAGGGCGTGCTGTGGGGTCCGTGCAAGCGCCCGCTTGTGTGCCTGCCGACCCAGCTGCGCGCAAGCATGCCGTGCGTAAATGTCATCTATCTGGTGGACACCGGTGCCCCCATGTGTGAGCTCAGCCCCACCGCCTTCAGCGCGCTGGGCTCAGATGTGGTGCCACCACAGGCAACCCGTGGATTCATCAATGGCGTCCGCTGCCATGTGCAACTGTGTGCCCAAGATGGCAACCACCCTGACATCCCGGTGCTTGGTGCTGACTACCTCACCTCCATCGGAGCGGTGGTCTCTGTCGACTACAGGCAGGGCACAATCTCTCTGCGCCGCTCTTAGATTATGATGGCAAGTGAGTGTTGCCCTTGTCTCCTAGGTGAATTGTGGACCACAAAAGGGAAATTGGCAAGTGTTGAACATCTTAAATATATCAGCGAAGGGACTTGTAAACAATTGGAATGTAGTTTAATTGTGATGACAATCCTTGGTATGAAGGTATGTCATGGTTTTCAGGCAGTCGAAATCCGCCCTTGATTACCGAGGAAGTTATGGCGTTTCCCATGACATGGCATCTAGCATGTGCAATGTGCGAAAAAAAAAAAACGTGCCCCACCACGTTTTCAAGACCCTCCACTCTCGATGTGAGAGCTACTGCTGTGTGGGGCAGAATTGTAGGTTTTGTTTTTTGGTTGCATGTGACCAGAAACGACGTTCGCCTTTGCCAAAGCGCTGCTGCTTCAAGATCGTAACAAACATGTTCAGAAATGCCTGGTGGTAATAAGTCTATGTCTGTGGCAACCAAAGAAACCAAAGAAACCAAAGAAACCAAAGAAACCAAAGAAACCAAAGAAACCAAAGAAACCAAAGAAACCAAAGAAACCAAACAAACCAAAGAAACAAAACATACCAAACAAACCAAACAAACCAAACAAACCAAACAAACCAAACAAACCAAACAAACCAAACAAACATAACAAACCAAACAAACCAAACAAACCAAACAAACCAAACAAACCAAACAAAACAAACAAACCAAACAAACAAACAAAACAAACAAACAAACCAAAACAAACAAACAAAACAAACAAAACAAACAAAACAAACAAACAAACCAAACAAACAAACAAACAAAACAAACCAAACAAACAAAACAAACAAACAAAACAAACAAAACAAACAAAACAAACAAAACAAACAAAACAAACAAAACAAACAAAACAAACAAACAAAACAAACAAAACAAACAAAACAAAACAAACAAAACAAACAAAACAAACAAAACAAACAAAACAAACAAAACAAACAAAACAAACAAACAAAACAAACAAAACAAACAAAACAAACAAACAAACAAAACAAAACAAAAAAACAAAACAAACAAAACAAACAAAACAAACAAACAAACAAAACAAACAAAACAAACAAACAAACAAAACAAAACAAACAAACAAACAAAACAAACAAACAAAACAAACAAAACAAACAAAACAAACAAACAAACAAAACAAAACAAAACAAAACAAAACAAACAAACAAACAAACAAACAAACAAAACAAACAAAACAAAACAAACAAACAAACCAAACAAAACAAACAAAACAAACAAACCAAACAAACCAAAACCAAAACAAAACAAAACCAAAAACCAAACAAAACAAACCAAACCAAACAAACAAAACCAAACAAACAAAACAAACAAAACAAAAACCAAACAAAAAACAAACAAAACAAAACAAACAAAACAAAACAAACAAAACAAAACAAAACAAAACAAACAAAACAAAACAAAACAAAACAAAACAAAACAAAACAAAAAAAACAAAACAAAACAAAACAAAACAAAACAAAACTAAACTAAACTAAACTAAACAAAAACAAACAAAAACCAAAACAAAACAAACCAAAACCAAACCAAACAAAATCAAACAAAATCAAACCAAAACAAACCAAAACAAACCAAAACAAACCAAAAAAAACCAAAACAAACCAAAACAAACCAAAACAAACCAAAACAAACCAAAACAAACCAAACAAAACAAAACCAAACCAAACCAAACAAACCAAACAAAACAAAACAAAACAAAAACAAACCAAACCAAACAAAACTAAACCAAACAAAACCAAACAAAACCAAACAAAACCAAACAAAACCAAACAAAACCAAACAAAACAAAACCAAACAAAACAAAACCAAACAAAACCAAACAAAACCAAACCAAACCAAACCAAACCAAACCAAACCAAATCAAACAAAACCATATTTCCAAAAATGTTTTTAGCATTGGCGATCACCATCGTATTTATATGTATATAATATATATAATAGTATTTGAAGGTATTCAAGATTGTAGGCCGTCTGCCAAAGCTCATGCTACGGTCGGACGCTAGGTATCAGGCGGATGCAGTAGAGGTTTGTATGTTGGTACTTTTGTTTTTTTCTTGTTAAATAAGATCGCCTGCCTAGGTTTATGCTGCGGTCGGACGCGAGGATTCCGGCGGATGCAGTAAAGGTCTGTATGTTTGTATTTTTGTTTTTTTCTTGTTAAATAAGACGCAGGGATCAGGGTCTAGGGTTTTAGGGTTTAGGGTTTAGGGTAAACCCTTTAAAAGATTGCCTGCCTGTGCTCATGCAACAGTCGGATATTAGGATCCAGGCGGACACAGGATTTTTTTTTATAAGGTTGCCTGCCTAGGCTCATGCTACAGTCGGACATTAGGACCCAGGTAGACGCAGCAAAGTTGTTTTTAATAAGGTTGCCTGCCTAGGCTCATGCTACAGTCAGACGCGGTCAAGGTTTGTACGATGTTTTTTTTTTTTTTTTTTTTTAATAAGCTCGCCTGCCTATGCTGCCTATGCTATGGCTGGACGCGAGAATTCACGTGAAATGCAGTAAAGGTTTGTATATTGTCTGTTATTTATGGTGTATGTTATTTATGTGTTATGTAATTTATACCCAACTAACCCACCCCCCACTCCCACCCCTCTAACCCACCCACCACTCCCACCCCCACTAACCCACCCACCACTCCCGTCCCCACTACCCACCCACCCCTACCACCCACCCCAACTAACCCACCCACCACTCCCACCCCCACTACCCACCCACCCCTACCACCCACACCCACTACCCACCACCCACCCCCACTACCCACCCACCCCTACCACCCACCCCCACTAACCCACCCACCCCTACCACCCACCCCCACTAACCCACCCACCCCTACCACCCACCCCACTAACCCACCCTCCCCTACCACCCACCCACCCCACCCCCACTAACCCACCCACCACTCCCACCCCCACTAACCCACCCTCCCTACCACCCACCCCCACTAACCCATCCACCACTCCCACCCCCACTAACCCACCCACCCCTACCACCCACCCCCACTAACCCACCCACCACTCCCACCCCCACAACCCACCCACCCCTACCACCCACCCTCACTATCCCACCCACCACTCCCACCCCACTAACCCACCCACCCCTACCACCCACCCCTAACCACCCACCCCCACTAACCCACCCACCACTCCCACCCCCACTAACCCACCCACCCCTACCACCCACCCCCACTAACCCACCCACCACTCCCACCCCCACTACCCACCCACCCCTACCACCCACCCCCACTAACCCACCCACCACTCCCACCCCCACTAACCCACCCACCACTCCCACCCCCACTAACCCACCCACCCCTACCACCCACCCCCACTAACCCACCCACCACTCCAACCCCCACTAACCTACCCATCCCTACCACCCACCCCCACTAACCCACCCACCACTCCCACCCCCACTACCCACCTACCTCCACTAACCCACCCACCACTACCCACCTACCCCACTAACCCACCCACCCCTACCACCCACCCACCCCAACACCCCACTAACCCACCCACCCCTCCACCCCCACTAACCCACCCACCCCTACCACCCAACTCCACTAACCCACCCACCACTCCCACCCCCACTAACCCACCCACCCCTACCACCCAACTCCACTAACCCACCCCCACTCCCACCCCCACTAACCCACCCACCCCTACCACCAACTCCACTCACCCACCCCTACCACCCCCACCCCCACTAACCCACCCACCCCTACCACCCTACCACCCTCCCACCCCTACCACCCCCACTAACCCACCCACCCCTACCAACCTACCAACCCTCCCACCCCTCCCATCCCACTAACCCACCCACCCCTACCACCCTACCACCCCTCCCACCCCTCCCACCCCCACTAACCCACCCACCCCTACCACCCTCTCACCCCTCCCACCCCTACCACCCCACTTAGTTAGTCTAACCCACCCCTACCACCACCCTACCACCCCTCCCACTAACCACCCCTAACCACCCACCTCTCCCACCCCACTAACCCACCCACCCCTACCACCCACCCCACTAACCCACCCACCACTCCCACCCCACTACCCACCTACCCCCACTAACCCACCCACCACTCCCACCCCCACTAACCCACCCACCCCTACCACCCACCCCCACTAACCCACCCACCCCTACCACCCAACCCACTAAACCCACCCACCACTCCCACCCCCACTAACCCACCCACCCCTACCCACCCCCACTAACCCACCCACCACTCCAACCCCCACTAACCTACCCATCCCTACCACCCACCCCCACTAACCCACCACCACTCCCACCCCCACTACCCACCTACCTCCACTAAACCCACCCACCACTACCCACCTACCTCCACTAACCACCCACCCCTACCACCACCCACCCCCACTAACCCACCCCTCCCACCCCCACTAACCCCACCCACACCCTACCACCCAACTCCACTACCCACCCACCACTCCCACCCCCACTAACCCACCCACCCCTACCACCCAACTCCACTAACCCACCACCACTCCCCACCCCCACTAACCCACCCACCTACCACCCAACTCCACTCACCCACCCCTACCACCCACCCCCACTAACCCACCCCCTACCACCCTACCACCCTCCCACCCCTACCACCCCCACTAACCACCCACCCTAACCAACCTACCAACCCTCACCCCTCCCATCCCACTAACCCACCCCACCCCTACCACCCTACCACCCTCCCACCCCTCCCACCCCCACTAACCCAACCCACCCCTACCACCCTCTCACCCCTCCCACCACCTACCAACCCCACTAACCACCCACCCTACCACCCTAAACCACCCTACCACCCTCCACCCCCACTAACCCCACCCACTAACCCACCCACCTCTCCCACCCCCACTAACCACCCACCCCTACCACCCACCCCCACTAACCCACCACCACTCCCACCCCCACTACCCACCTACCCCCACTAACCCACCACCACTCCCCCCCACTAACCCACCCACCCCTACCACCCACCCACCCCAACCCCCACTAACCCACCCACCATCCCACCCCCACTAACCCACCCACCCTACCACCACCCCCACTAACCCACCCACCACTCCACCCCACTAACCCACCACCCTACCACCCAACTCCACTACCCACCCACACTCCCACCCCACTAAGCCACCCACCCCTACCACCCAACTCGAATAACCCACCCACCACTCCCACCCCACTAACCCACCCACCCCTACCACCCTACACCACCTCCACCCCTACCACCCCCACTAACCCACCACCCCTACCACCCTACCACACCTCCACCCCTACCACCCCCACTAACCCACCCACCCCTACCACCCTAACTACCCCTCCCACCCCTCCCACCCCCACTAACCCACCCACCCCTACCACCCTCTCACCCCTCCCACCCCTACCACCCCACTAACCCACCCACCCCTACCACCCTACCACCCTACCACCCCTCCCACCCCCCACTAACCCACCCACCCCTACCACCCCTCCCACCCCCACCCACGCCCTCCCACCCTGCCACCCTGACCCCCCGTACCCAGGTTAAGCGATGCTCTCATCAGCTGAGGGACATGGACTTCATCATTGATATCACGGACCAAAATAAACCCACCCACCCACCACTCCAACCCCACAAACCCACCCACGCCACCACTCCCAACCCCACAAACCACCCACCCACCCACCCCTACCACCCCTACCACCCCCACCCTGACCCCCTCTACCCCAGGTTAAAGCTATTCTCTCATCAGCCGATGACATGGATTGCATTATTGATATTACGGACCAGATAAAACCACCCACCACTCCAACCCACAAACCCACCTACCCATCACCCCTCCTATCCCCCCCCCCCCCCCCCCCGTATCCAGGTTAAGGCAAATGCTCTCGTCAGCAGAGGACATGGATTTCCATCATTGAGGGATCGCCAGAGTTCACCGACCCCGTATGTGCTTGAGAGAGCCCTAGTCACCATCTGCCCACGCACTTCACAGGGCAGAACCTGTACAACCCGTGGTGGTAGTGTATAATGACATACAATTAAATTTAATTTAATTAAGATTTGAAAAAAAAATCAAAAAAAAAGTATGAGTATGAAGTTACCAGAGGTCACCGAAGCGGGTATGTGCTTGAGAGAGCCCTAGTCACCATCGCCCACCACTTTACGGGCCAGAACGCCTGTATAGGGTGGGGTGGTAGTGTATAATGACATAGCAATTAAATTTAAGTTAATTCGATTTGAAATAAAATGTAAAACAAGGTAAAAATTTAAGTAAAAAATAAGTAAAAAATATGTAAAAATACTGTAAAATAATGTAAAATCATAAGTAAAAAATAAAAATGTATGAGTATGAGTTACCAGAGGTTCACCCGAGCGGTACGTGCTGAAAGAGCCTAGTCACCATCGCCCACACTTCACGGGGCCAGAAGCCCTGTATTAGGTGGGTGGTCAATTAATAATTCATATATACGGATTTACAATTCAATTCATTTTCAATTCATTTTGAAATGCAAAGATACAAATCATGTTGAGTATGACTCCAACCAGAGCTCACCAACTCGTATGTGCTTGAAGAGCCCTACAAGTCCATTGCCACCACCTAATGGGGCAGAAACCCTGTATAAGGTGGGTGGTCAATTGTATTCTTACACGCGAGTAAAATTCATTCAATTCAATTAATTTTGAAATACAGATAAAAATCATGTATGGTATGAACTACACCAGAGCTCCACCCGTATGTGCTACAGAGAGCCCTAGTACACCATCGCCCATCCACTTTACGGGCAGAACCCTGGTATGGTGGGTGGTCATTAGTTTCATTATACACGGATTATATAATTAATAATTAATAAATTCGGGCAGTGTTGTGTGTATAACTGACAATGACATGCAATTCAATTTATTAAATTGGTTTGGAAACAAAAATCATACTATGTGTGGGATGAACTACCCGAAGTTCACTGACCGTTTGTGCTAGCCAGAAAAGTTAAATATACTAATTAACAGAATGGGGGCGTTTATAAGAATAAGAAACAAAATTTAGAAATCCTGTAGAGGATGGTGGTCTATTAATAACTTGATATCAATTACACAGATTATTCAATCACACACACCACCACACACAAAGAAAGGTACTTCAGAAGGAGCCTGACATATTGAGTACATGGGCGGTGAATCCCCCCTCCCCCCCCCCACACACACACACCGTCCTGCTGGCTGTGTTTCTGTATACTTAACCGTGCCTGTCACAGTAGTTTACACCAAAGCAGGTAATCTTCAGAAGGAGCGGACATATTGAGTCACATGGGCGTGATTCCCTCCCCCACTAACCCACCACGACACACACCACACACAACGCAGGTACTTAGAAGGAGGCATGACATATTGAGTCACATGGGGGCGGTGAATCCCCCCCCCCCCCGCCTCCCCACACACACACACACATTGAAACCAAAAACACACACACACACACACACCACCACACCTACACAAGCAGGTACTTCAGAGGAGCATGACATATTGAAGCTGCACATGGGTCGGTGAATCCCCCCACAGATCACACACCCACACCACCACACCACACAATTGAGGTACTTCAGAAGGAGCTGGACATATTGAGTCACATGGGCGGTGAACCCCCGCGCCACCCCCCCCCTCACGCACCACCACAACACACACACACACAAGCAGGGTATTTCAGAAGGAGCCGGCCATATTTGAAGTCACATGGGCGGTGAATCCCCCGCCCCCCCCGCCCATCACACCACCCCGTCCCCCCCCGCGCGCACACACACACACACACAAGCAGGTTACTTCAGAAGGAGCATGACATATTGAGTCCATGGGCGGTGAATCCCCCCCCCACCCCACCACCCCCGCACCACAACAAGCATGGTATGTTCGAAGGAGCAATGACATTTGAGTCCATGGGCGGGTGGAGGATCCCCCCACACAACACACACCAGCACACACCAACACACATTGGAGGTACTATTAGAAGGAGCTGGAAAATATTGAGTCACTGGGACGAATCCCCCCTCAACCCCCCCCACCACACACATCACCCACATCAGCACACACAACAGGTATTTCAGAAGGAGCAGGACATATTGAGTCACATGGGCGGTGAATTCCCCCCCCCCCCGCACCCACCCCCACACAACACAGAGAGATCACAGCACACACACACACAAGCAGGTACTTCAGAAGGGAGCCGGACATAATTGAGTCACATGGGGGTGATCCCCCCCCCTCCCCCCCCCCACACACACACCATTCAGGTACTGTTAGAAGGAGCTGACTTATTGAGTCCCATGGGCGGGAATCAAACATCGGATCGGCTGAGTATGGGGAGCTGTCACGAAGTGCGTCATTCTTTGTAGCAGTCATATTATTTACTTGTTTTTGTATAGTGTGCCCTGCTATATGGGTTGATTTTTTTACTTTTTTTTTTCATTTCTAATCGCAATTTGTGGTTTCATGTTTTTTTTTGGTTTGCATGTGGTACTATGGGTGGTCGGCCCTCATTCAGTAGTATGGAAGAGCCTGCCCACTCAAGTAGCATACCGATGAAGCGCCCACCAAGACATAACGCATGCCATTTTTTTCTTTTTCTATTTTCTATGGGATGGAGAGCTGTCGCACCAAGTGTGTACAATGGATTTTTCTTGTAACTCTTTGTATTCCATTTCTATCGCTTACTTATTTTTGTATTTTTGTTTGCCATGTGTACTATGGGTGTTGCCTTCTTTTTTGTAGTAGGTGGAGAGCTGGCCACCAAGTCACTTTTTTGGTATTCACATTTTCTTTCCTTTCCATTTGTATATATTTCCTTTCCATTTACTTAATATTCCCTGCTCCTATGGGTTGTTTAACTTTTGAATTCATTTTATACCATTATGTTTTTTGTTTTTTATTTTGTGTACATTGGAATAGGCTGGCAATAGCCTGGAATAGGCTGAAGTAACCTTAAATAGGCTGAAATAGCCTGGAATAGGGCTGAAAGTAACGCTGAAATAAGCCTGAATAGGCCTGAAGTACCCTGAAATAGCAAATGGATAGGCTGACCGTACCCTGAAATAGCAGTGGAATATTTGGCTGAAGTAACCTGAAATAGCTGGAATAACGGCCTGAAGTAACCTGAAATAGCCTGGAATAGCTTTGCAGTACCTGAAAATAGCCTGGAATAGGCTGAAGTAACCTTGAAATAGCCTAGATAGGCTGAAAAAGCCCGGAATACGGCTGAAGTAACCTGAAATAGCCTGGAATATGGCTGAAAAAGGCCCAGGGAATAGGCTGAAGTAACCTGAAATAGCCTGGAATAGGCCTGAAATAAGCCCGGAATAGGCTGAAAGTAAACCTGAAATAGCCTGGAATTATGGCTGAAATAGCCCGGAATAGGCTGAAGTAACCTGAAATAGCCCGGGATAGGCTGAAATAGCCGCGGGATGGCTGAAATAGCCCGGAAAGCCTGGAATAGGGCCTGAAAACGCCGGAATAGGGCTGAAAGTAACCCTGAAATAGCTGGAAATAGGCTGAAATAGCCCGGAATAGGCTGAAGTAACCTGAAATAAGCCTGGAATAGGCTGAAAATAGCCCGAATAGGCTGAGTAACCTGAATACCCCGGGATAGGCTGACTAGCCCGGATAGGCTGAAATAGCCCGGAAATAGCCTGGAATAGGCTGAATGGCCGCGGAATAGGCTGGAAGTAACCTGAAAATAGGCCTGGAATAGGCTGAAATAGCCCGGAATAGGCTGAAGTACTGAAATAGGCCCGGAATAGGCTGAAATAGCCCGGAATAGCCCCTGGAATAGGTGAATTAGAACCGGAATAGGCTGAAGTAACCTGAAATAGCCTGGAATAAGGCTGAAAATAGCCGCGGAATATGGCTGAAGGTAACTGAATAGCCGGAATAGGCCTGAAAATAGCCCAGAATAGCTGGAAGATAGGCTGAAATAGCCCGAATAGGTGAAGTAACCTGAAATAGCCTGGGAATAGGCTGA
>JAJSRW010002072.1:0-41559 GCA_022414725.1 Microglena sp. YARC | reverse complement strand
GGGAGAAGAGAGATCAGGGGTCAAGCTGTATGTTGTAAGCCTCACCTCACATAATAAAATTAGCATTCAGATAACTAACGATAAAGTAGATTAAGGCGTCCTAATACCTAGTTGTCTACCACAGGTTCAGCGACACACTAATATACCGCCATATAACCAATGATTTAGTGTTCTTGGGCTTTCTGCCGTGGGTAGGCAATGGACAGCGACGTCATACGTTTACAGTTGTTGACGCATAAGGACTTGGCGAACTAGCCAGAAAAGTATAGCTAAGGGCCACCCGGGCTGCTACACATCAGCGTCGACCCTACCGCTGACTCGTGGCTTATCCAGCCTGGCAAGCTGTGGCTACCCTGCCCCGTCCCGCAGTCCGTCAGGACCGCTGGCTGTGTATAACAGTGGTTGGTTACAGGTCCAGGGTGACCAAAGCTACCTACGACATATACAGCCTGATCATCAATTCATTACTCTACTATCAGTATCATATCTATATGTCATTAGCTCGATCCATCAATCCTCATACAAAAGATATGTTGTGCTTGTGTGATCTCTCCTTCTTATTAGGAGGGAGATACGGCTTACAAGGCGGTTCACAATGGGGCTCACGCCCCTCGCGTTTACTACGCTCAGGACGAGGGGGGGGGTCCTCCTACGAGTCCTAGCGGACTCACCGGCCCACCACCTCGCTCCAACGGCACTTGCCCTTAACCCGCGCTGATATAGAAGGGGCTTTATATTCCTGGGGTTTCAGAGTCCACCCACGCGTACTTTCATCAGTCTGCCCCTTGCAACAGGTTACGTCACTCCAAGTGTGCTTCTTATCACTGTTTCTCGGGGGTTCAGTTCATCATTTGGTTGTTTGACCTCAAGCCCTTCCCCCTGTCACGGGCCTCGATTGGGGCTACACGTCCTTTTAGCCTAATGTGGGCTATACTGGACGGCAACACACACCCCACCCATGTTTGACCCCACCACTCCCACCCAGCCCACCTGGGCTCTCCACCCCACCCACCGCCTCATCTGCCTCAAGAACCGTCCAAGGTCTCCTCAAGCACAGACCACCCACCCACCCACACCCACCCACCCACCCACCCACCCACTCCACTACATTACACCACACACACACACCTTAGGACTGCTCCTCAAGAACCTCCAAAGGGTCTGATCCTCGAATACCCACCCACCCACACACCCACATTCCACACCACCACCCACCACGCCACCTAGGACCAGCCACCGGCACTTAGGCCTCCATCAAGACTCAAGGTCTCGCTCTTCAAGACACCCCACCAGGTCTCCCTCAGCACACCACCCACCCCACATCCACCGCACACACCCGCCCCCCACCATACACACACCTTCAAACACAAAACACACCCTGATCCACACACACCTTAGTACTTGCCCTCTCACCTTCAAGAACCTTCCAAGGTCTCCTCAAGACCCAGCCCACCCACGCCACCCACAACTTGCCCACCCATCGGCACCACACCCCCACCTCAGGACCGCCTCGCTCAAGACCTTCAAGTCTCCTCAGGACCCCGCCACTCCAACCCACACCCACACCTCTAGATCGTAGAATGCGGCTTCTTTTCCAGTCTCCCTCCCCACACACACGCCCCACCCAATCCCCACGCCGAGCACACCTACATAACACACGCACACACCTTCCACCTTAGGACGCCGCATTCCTCTCCACCACGCACCAGGACCCCCAACGGTCCCTCAAGAACCACACCCACCCCCCACCACCCACATCCACCACCCGCCCGCCCCACCCATCCACCACCCACCCACCACCACTTACATACACACCACCAGGCCCGCACCCACTTAGGACCGCTCTTCAAACCTCAAGGTCTCTCAAGACCCCCAGCGCACCCCCACCACCCCACCACTCCGCCTACCCCATGCACCACCCCACCCACCCACTTCAGGACCGCCTGCCTCAGACCCTTCGAGACTCTCCTCAAAGCCACCCACCCACACACACACACACCGACCCACCACTCCACTCCTCCACCCCACTTCCACCGCACTCCCACATACAACCACCCAGCACACACCCACCCTCACACTTCACCCACCGCACCACACATCCAACACCCCACCACCCACACCTCCCACACCAACCGCACCCACACATGCACACAGCCTCTCATACCCGACCCACACCATCCAACATCACCCCACCCGCACACCACACTCACCCACCCACCCACCCCGCCACCCACCCCCAGGACCGGGGGCCTCCTCAGCATAGACCTGCAAGGGAACGCTCAGTTAATGTCCGCAGCACGCCGAAGCCGCCGTGTCCTGAACTTATACCCGCGGGGAGCTTGCACATGTCCGCCACTTACCACTGGCTTGGTCGCCCTTCATATGCACCAGTGGGGTCCTAGCCCGGCATGCTGGGCCAAGCTGTGGCATGACCTGGGAGGTCGAGGGTGCTGCATGTTGGCATTGGGGTCTTTTGGGGATTGCCCCCAGAGCAGGGCTGTGTGTCCCGCCCTCGTTCGAGGGTATTATGAGCTCACAGTCCACGTCTGCCCCCCGCAAGCTGGAAGCGCTCCGCCGACCGACCCCCATCGCCTCATGCGAGCATTGCTCCGGTTGGAATGTTCTTTCACTCCACCTCTTCACCTGATATCTTTAGTATGTCTACTGGACTTGACTTCTGGCAAGGTTATTACTAACATATCGCTCACGCCCGTTGCTTGTTTCCTGTGACTTGGCCTGGACCCACGGTGCTGGCGGGCCTGGACCGGTGCCTGTGCCCTGTGCTGGCACACCGGTGCCTGGACATCGCCGTTGGCTGGACCTGGACCCTGGACGCTGTGGCCTGAACATCCGCCGTTGCTGGACCTGGACCTGTACGGACCTGTGCCTGAACATGTCGGTTGCCTGGCACCTGTGGACCTGGACCTGTGCCTGAAACATCGCCGCCCTTGCCTGGACCTCCGGACCTGGGGCTGTGCCCTGAACCTCGCGCGTTGCCTGGACCTCGCACGACCTGGGGCCTGACTGCTGCTGAACAGTCCGCCGTTGCCTCGCCGTCTGACTGGACCTCGGGACCTGTGCCTGGACCTTGTGCCTCAGGGGCCTTGCACGGTTGCCACAACCCTCTTTTATCCACCTTTTTTAACCGGGGCAATTTACACGCAGTGAACCTTTTTAGTTTTTCCGCTCTTGCTGTGACAAAGTGATGTAGGGGAACTGAATGGTGACAGAATACCTGCTACGGTATACCGCTTTCAAAATAAAAATAAATATATTGAAATAGCAGTGATATTCTAACAGAAGTGGTACTCCCAAATGGTTGACTGTAAGAGGAGTGATCATGGTCAAAGCGTGAAAATTTACTCTGAATTTACTCTAAATTTACTCTAAAAATTCGACTCCCTCTCCCTCTCTCCTCTCCTCTAAGGGCCCCCTTGGGGTTAGCTAGTACCGCCGTTCCCCTTACACTAAAAGAAGCCAAAGAGTTTGAGCATTTACATCTAGATGAGACGATCCTAGTTGGCTGTTAGACGGTACCAGAGAAGGTGTTTACACGCAAGTTCACAAGCATATGTTTTTCCTTGCCTGTCCATTGCCCATAGCTTAAACGTAAGTGCAGATCTTTAATTAGAAATCTGGCGCTTCCTATACACTCATCCATGAATATATGAAGATATCTTGATCAAGTCTTTTTTTACAGGTGTGATTCGTTTTATATCTTCAGAGAAATACAAATGATTACAAATGATAGTAAGAAGAGCAAGCAATGATTGTGTTCGCTGGTTGCAATTTCCCGTCCTTTCTTTTACTGCTTTAAGACGGCGAGCAGCCGAATTGCTGGCTGAGGCTATGTAACCAGTTAATAATCTGACACATATGATGTCTGTCTGACATAAACTATATTCCATCGGACAAAACGGTTTTGACCCCCTAGCGTTATTGCACGCTCTTTTGTTTCTAACACTAAGACTGACCCGGTAGTTGGTGCAACTCTGGCCGGACTACTTATCACCTTTGTATACCTCTTTAATGATTACCTGTAACAGAACTCAGGGCCCCGCGGTAAAATCGATTGTTTGGGGTTCAGTTCATCGATGCCTTTTATTTTATTTTCCTATAACAGTCGGGCAAGTCCCTATTGGGCCTAGCCCTGGACTGTAACATACATATATACATGGGACAACTAAGAAGTCCGGGGATACAAGGGGGGATCGTTACACGAACGCCACAAACGAGATGTGTAAAACCCTAGAGACTTAGACAAGTCTTTTAAAACTGTCTAATCCCCGGTAGTATATTCCTTAGTTTCCGTCCGGACTTGGAATTGAAAGACGGTGAGCGCAGCCCATGGTTGGTGTTAGGGGGACGGAGGAGAACAGACAGGCAGTATGTAGGGGACGGAGGGACACAGACAGTCAGGTGGAACGCGAGGAACAGACAGGCAGTATGTTAGGGGGACGGAGGAAATAGACAGGCAGCTATGCTAGGGGGACGGAGGAACAGACAAGTCAGTGGAACGGAGGAACAGGCAGGCAGTATGTTAGGGGACGGAGGAACAGAAGGCAGTTATGTTAGGGGACGGAGGAACAGACCAGTCAGTGCGGACGGAAGGAACAGACAGGCAGTTGTCAGCCTGAATTGCGGTGCGCTCTCACACGCGTTTTATGACTTGGTTGACTACTATGTACTTCCTTAGAACTATCGGCTCTGCCCAGTACTGTGCCAGCTTCCTTCGTAGTGGACAGCCTTCCTGTAGACTGAGTCATCCTTGAGTGACTCAGTGACAGCTTCCTGTTGGCTTGCGTCACCGGTCTGGCCTGTACCCTGTTAGGTTCCTGGCTGCCGCCCCTTTCTCCACTGGTGCCCTCCTTAATGGGTCCTCCTGTGCTTGTCAACTTACTCTGCGTCTCCGCATTTTTATAGATTGGCGTGTCTGCCCACACTTTGTCCACTCTCCGGAGTGTTATGCCAAGCTGATAGGCATTATACGGTCCTTCATTTACTACCACTGCTTTACGCATGCAACTTCCGCGAGGACCTCGCGCTAATTTTGTGAAATCCATGACATGGATGGTCTTTCCTGGAACGCCGCGGGATGCGCAGTATTCAATCTCAGCTAATGGGCTGCGACCGAGTCCTTCCAACGGAGGACCGGCTCCTCTTGATGATTGGCTAGATGTTTGTGCGCCAGCGGCCTCTGCTAACGGTCATGAGAGTCCTTCCGCCATCGTGGAAGCCACCCCCCAGTCAATCCTCCGATCTTCTCTTCCTTTTCCTCCCCTGCAACGTCTGTCGCCTCCTCCCGTCTGTACGTAGATGACTGTGACGTGCAGACTCAAGTCGGCGACTAGCCTGGACATCGGTGGAGAAACCCTGTCTTCTTCTGCTCGCGTCCTTGCGTCGCTATCATTTCTCCGGTGTTTGAGGCTCTGCCTGCATAACCGGAGGTTGCCAAGCCGACCAAGCTCCCTGCTGATGTCTACGTCGTCTGTGCCCCTTTGCTCTGCCCAGCCGACGGTCGGTACTACTGGCATGAGCTTGCGCTCTAGTGGCTCTGTGCTACCTTCTGGAGAATTTTTTCGATCAAGCTGGCGGATCGCCGGCACTGCCGTAGGGTTCGCCAGAGATTCGCCAGAGATTCTGGAGGTGGTAGGAAGCAGGGGGGTATGGTCAGCACCACTACGGGTGCTGCTCCTCTACCCCCCAACCCGGGTGAGTCGAGCGTAGACGGGGGACTTGGGATTGACTGATCACCGACTGATTAGGACCTTTACATGCCTCGGCTCTGCCCTTCGCATCCTAGCAATAAATTTTCGAATTCTGCCCTTGCGATTTGCGATATTTTCTACCATTGGTGCGATTTTCTGCACCAGAATGACAGTGCACCGATTTGCTGCACTGTCATTCCTCGTCTCCTTTTTCCCATACCTCTAATCTCGACTTCGACCTAACGCTTCCCCACCTTTTGTGATCCCAGGTCTCGCATCGCCGGACTTCGCCCATGCTACAAGCCGAAGTGGACGGCCGTCCTGGCCCTAGTCCAGCGGCCGTGGAGGATCTTTGGCATGATATCTTGGTGGATATTTTTCTCTCTTAGGCTCCTTGTGACCCCTGGGTGCGTTCCGTGGTTCGACAGAGGTTGCTACTTTGTCTTCCCGTGCCCTGGTTCCCCCTTAGGTGTATGCCTTAGCTACGTGAGTTTGGGTTCAAGTGTTTGAGTTCTGATAGGGCTTAGGAATTTTTTAGTTAAGTGGTATAGAGGCACGGTTGATCTCGATTAGTTGGGGCAGTCATGAGTTGTTGATGATGACACTGCTCAGCATGGTGCTAGTGTGTTATCTTCGGCTGTTCATCTAGGGAGACAAGACTCCTTTGGAGCTTTTCTTTGGGGCTGCACCTGATGTGTCGTTGTTGCGTTTGTTTGGTTGCCCTTGCTATGTCACCTTAGTATTGGGCAGTCACGCAACAAGCTAGTTAAAAAGGCATTATTTGGTAGACTGGTTGGGTATTCCCTGGTGAGTAAGGGTTATTATATTTGGGATCCGATGTTGCGCCAGTTAGTAGTGAGTAGTGATGTACTATCTATCTCCAGTTAGTCTAAACTGTCTTACTGGGCTCTCCCATTAGTATGGGTCCCCGTGCCCGCTTGCATCCCTCCTGTCATCAAACGGTGATATGTTACGTGGCGCGGGTAATTCCCTACGCCCTTTAACAACCCCAATTGTTGTTGGCTGGCCTGGCTGGGATGTATCATTGTTGCATTCTAGACCAGGGCCTGATCTTGCTGTATTGTGTGTGAAGTTTTAGGGCGGGTGGGAGTTGTATATCCAAACTATAATCTTAGCCGAATCTCAGGGGGTCGCCAGGCCCTCCTCTGTGCCACGTTTTTATCGGTGAAGCTTTAGGATTTAGACAGCCTTCGATCATAGTGGTACCTGGATCAGGTCATTGCCTAATAGTCACTGTGATGACGTAGCCGTTGCCGATAGCGCAAGTGATGATCTTGAACACTGGTCTAGTTTGATACTGCGTATGGCTTGAGTGTTACAGTCAACCCAGGATTCATTGTTTTATGTGCTGCTGGTTCTCATACGTAGGTTAACATGGCCCTATGTGTGGGTGCCTTTTCCTCAGCACCGCCTAGACTGTCTTATAGGGTAGTCTAGATTGGTGGAGCGTTACAACGCTTTGTTTAGGCAGCTTCCTTTCAGCTGTCTTTCTTGGTTTTGGTGGAAGGTGGTAATTAATTCAGACCACCATTATAGCGTCTTGTTGTTTTCTGTCTCTTCGTTCCAAAGGCAGATGGTTCTATCGGTGGAGCTCATCATAGATTGGCTATTTCTTTTTACTCCACACTGTTTTTAGATCACCAGCCCCTTAGGTGATTAGAGCTTTTTGTGGAGTGTAGTAGTTGTTTCCCTTCGGATTTTGATGTTAATTGGTGGGCTGGGTACGCTTGCAGTTGTACTTGCAGATGTACCGCCGCTCACCTCTTTCTTGTTCTTCCGAGTGTATTTCAAGCGCCCTTTCCGTCCATCCTTTGCAGTAACTTCTTTGACGTCCTTTTTTATGCGTTTCCTATTTTTCAAGTGAACTATAAGTTTTCTGTACTGTGTTTGTACGTCTAAACTTCTATTGTTCATTTGAACTGTGTTTTCCTTTGTTGGTTACAAGTTTCTTGCAAATTTATCTCCGCATCCTATGGATTTTCAGTTGCTGCAGGTTTGGTTTGCTTGTGGTTAGGCGCTTGGTTTGTCTTGCGTGTACAAGTTCTTTGCGGTGCGATACCCACCTCCTAGAATGTTTTTCGTTAGTGCCGTAGCTGGGGATTTCTGATCATTAACTTTCATAAATCTTCTTACTTCCATCTTTGAGTAAGAGACCAGTTCATCATGGTTTTTTCATCCCAACCTAGTCATGGATTCTATGCTAGGAATAGTTTTTTAAGGTTGTGGATTTTTCCATCGATTTTCTTTTAGTGACTTTGGTGTCCTCTTGTCTTCGTCCCTTTCGACTTTGATTCTCTCGTGTGCTGCTCTCCCACGATACTTCAATCTGTCTCTTTGGTTATCATTGATTGGCGTTAGGTTCCTATTCCCGGATAGGGTTTTCTATACCGTTGTTCCCCAACTTTGATATTCGTTTTTTTCATCCTTTTCTACCTTGGCAACATTTTATTTTTGGCTTGTTTCATTCCTTCCTTTAACCCTTTGGGTTTCATTTGAAGTTCTCTCGATTTTTCGGAGTTCTTTAATTTTTTTTTTATCTGTTACATATAGTTCTATGTCCCCAGTGCCATAGGTGGAGAAGTAGTATTGTATGTCACCTGTGTCATAGGTGGAGTGTCAGCATGAATTGCGGTGCTCTCACGCGTTTTATGACTTGGTGACTACTTATGTACTTCCTTAGAACTATCGGCTCTGCCAGTACTGTGCCAGCTTCCCGTAGTGACAGCTTCCTGTAGACTGAGTCATCCTTGAGTGACTCAGTGACAGCTTCCTGTTGGCTGCGTCACCGGTCTGGCCTGTACCCTGTTAGGTTCCTGGCTGCCGCCCCTTTCTCCACTGGTGCCCCTTAATGGGTCTCCTGTGCTTGTAACTTACTCTCGTCTCCGCATTTATAGATTGGCGTGTCTGCCCACACTTTGTCCACTCTCCGGAGTGTTATCCAAGCTGATAGCAGTATGTTAGGGGGACGGAGGAACAGACAGGCAGTATGTTAGGGGGACGGAGGAACAGACAGTCAGTGGGACGGAGGAACAGACAGGCAGGCAGACGGAGGAACAGGCAGTCAGTCAGGGGGACGGAGGAACAGACAGGCAGTATGTTAGGGGGACGGAGGAACAGACAGTCAGTCAGGGGGACGGAGGAACAGACAGGCAGTCTACAGCTAAACGCTGACAGTTGGCTGAAAAACATGTAACAATTCAAAGTGAAAAGCAAAACTAGGAGATTCATTCACCCGTCACAACAGCCAGTCCTCCACAACTCTGCAAGTATCAGCAATAGGCTAAGGTAAGACACTCAGATCACGGAGTGCAGCTTTCAAGCCACGTTTAGTAATTTCAAGCCACGTTAAGTCATTTCAAGCCAAGTGAAGTCATTTCAAGGTAGCTCAGCATTAATCAAGGTCTTGCAAACATCCTATCAGCATATCTTGCTGGCAAGGGAGCACGTGCAATTCCTCTGAATAAGACCTTTTAACCACCAGCACCACCACTGCAGGGTTGTTCAGGAGGACTCCCAGCTCTGCGCCCTGAGACGCAACCAATTTCAAAGCCTGCGTCCTGAGACGCAACCGACTCGCAACCGACCTAAAGCCTGCGTCTGCGACGCAATGGACCATCCCCACATTGCGTCTCAGGACGCAACGGACCCTTCGTCGTTGCGTCTGCGACGCAGGACGCAGCGTCCTGAACAACCCTGCACCACCGCCATCATCATCGTTGCCATCTTCTTCACCAACATCATCCCCATCACCGTCGTCTTCATCCTTACATCATATCTCCAGCAAATGGGCCATGGTAGCTTTGTCCAGGTACGTAGCAGCCGTTATCTACCGCCATACCTCGGGCTCCCTTAATACCACGCCCCACCAGGCGTCATCATTGCTTATTCAGCGAACAGCTTCATGGTTTGTCCCCCTCAAGGTTCCAAGCATCTGCAGGAACACAGCAGTAGAAAAATAGTTGGAAGTTCTGAAGGTACAAAGGTTACCTAGAAATGACCTAAATTGCCTACACCAACATGAAACAGCCTCAAGTAGCATGGAATAGACTAACATAGCCTAAGAATACCCCTACAACACCTTGGAGTAGCCTGGAATAGCATAAACATAGCATGGAACAGCATATAACAACCTGGGAAAATAGCCCGAAATAGACTGAAATAGCCGGACTAACTAAAAGCAGGGTAACAGCCACTGTTTTTTCCGACGACGCCTTGCCATTCCATCGCTGCATGGCGTCGCATGGGTCTGGCTAAACTAGTCAGAAATGTCCCCCTGAACCCTCGGGCTCCGCGGGGTTTGGCGGGCAGCACGTCGCACTGGTGTCGCACCGAGTCACTCAATTTGCAGCACGTTGCACAAACAAATGCGCTCATTGCGTGATGTAAAGAGAGGCAACAGCAGGACGAGATGCTTGAACTTGACCTTGACCTTGGTTGCATGACTCCAGCAATGTGGCTGCTTGCCGTCTTCGGCAGTAAAAGCAATCGTAGTCAGCTGGAGGAGAGACGACATCAGGTTTTGGAGACAAGCAACACCAGTGAAAGAGGCAAGAGCAACGAAGTAGCATGATATGGAGAGCCACTACCACTACCACTGTCAAACATCTCCCTCATGCCCACGCACACGCCATAAGCACCACTACCACAACTACCATTGGGTGGTGTCAGAGTTAGATGACTGGTAGGTCAGTCTCTCTGACTGTGGCGTGTCCACGCGTATGCACACGTAGACACAGCCGCAGGTCTAAACCACTAAACCTCACCAGAGAGAATATTCTGGAGGCACCTTAGCGCCTCCCCCGCCTGTAACCATTGCCTTGAGTTAATATAACTCTGTCCCTCTCTCCACCCAACGGTGTCATTCTCTCAGGTGGTTATGTGCTGGCGCACAAGACCAAAGACGACTGCAGGTTTTGGACTGAAGCAACACCAGGTGGCTTTGTGCTGGTCTCTGGACAGTGACGTGGCTGCTACCTTCTAGGTGGAGGGAAAAAGGAAAGAGCAACGGAATATCATGATATGGATAACCACCATCACACCATCACACTATCACAGCCATTTGGATAACCACCATCACACTATCACACTATCACAACCATATAAAGAACCACCATCACACAACTCCTCCCACGCCCACAAGCACCACTACCATTGGGTCGTTCTGTGCTGGCGCCCAGGACCAGCCACCCATTGTCTCAACCAACCAGCAGACCAGCCACCCAACCACCTATTGTCTCAACCAGCCAACATACCACCCACTCAATGTCTCAACTACCCAACAGACCAGCCACCCATTGTCTCAACCAACCAATAGACCAGCCACCCAACCACTCAACCACCTATTGTCTCAACCAGCCAACATACCACCCACCCATTGTCTCAACCAACCAACAGACCAGCCACCCAACCACTCAACCACCTATTGTCTCAACCAGCCAACATACCACCCACCCATTGTCTCAACTACCCAACAGACCAGCCACCCATTATCTCAACCACCCAACAGACCAGCCACCCGACCAATCAACCACGCATTGTCTCAACCACCCAACAGACCAGCGTACCTTTCAGTTGGTAACCGCCGTACAGCACTCTGCTCACAACAGGGGCGGGAAAATGCATAAGGGGAAGTGTACGCTCTTCCATAGTGCTGTTTGACTCCTCCTTTGATCCGCCGAGGTTGGTTGACTCTGCTTTCGTACTGCCATGGTTGGTTGAGTGTACCTTTGTCACGCCAATGCTGCTTGAATCTGGATATGCTCTGCCAGGGTTGGTTGACCCTGCTTTCGTACTGCCAAGGTTGGTTGACCCTGCTTTCGTACTGCCAAGGTTGGTTGACCCTGCTTTCGTACTGCCAAGGTTGGTTGACCCTGCTTTCGTACTGCCAAGGTTGGTTGACCCTGCTTTCGACCTGCCAAGGTTGCTTGACTGTGCCTTTGTCCCGCAATCATTGCTTGACAGTGGCTTCGTTACGCCAATCCCTAAAGCCGGGTCCTTGTACGGGTTGGCCTTCTGATCTGCGCGATTAGGGACAGTTTTTTATTTGTACTCATTAAATGGGCTGGTGGTAGCCAGATGCCAATATTTCGCATTTTTCGCTTCACTTCGTTCAAGAGTACGTAGAAGTTACTTTGAGGATATACTTAACTCACCAGACTTTCTATGGCGTTTCGCATCCTCAGCCCAGGGGTAGGCCAAATAGGCTAAAGGGACTTGCCCAACTGTTAGGAAGAGCTTAAAAAGAAAAAA
This sequence comes from Microglena sp. YARC, assembly GCA_022414725.1. Taxonomy (NCBI): domain Eukaryota; kingdom Viridiplantae; phylum Chlorophyta; class Chlorophyceae; order Chlamydomonadales; family Chlamydomonadaceae; genus Microglena; species Microglena sp. YARC. The sequence continues at coordinate 29,581 of JAJSRW010002072.1, read as the reverse complement.
ACACTGCAGGTGCTATCCTTCGTACCTACTAGTACCAACGAACAACTCAATCACTTTGTTTAAGAGTACGTAGTAGTTACTTTGGGGAAAGACTGAACTCACCGGACTTTCTATGGCGTTTCGCATCCTCCTGAACTAGCCAACATTTTTCTAGGGGTGCTATCCCTCGCACCTACTAGTACCTACTAATAACTCAATCCCTATGTTCAAGAGTACGTAGTAGTGACTTTGAGGTCAGACTGAACTCACCGGACTTTCTATGGCGTTTCACATCCTCCTGAACTAGCCAACGTGTTTCTAGGGGTGCTATCCCTCGTACCTACTGGTACCTCCTAACAACTCAATCACTTTGTTCAAGAGTATGTAGTAGTTACTTTGGGGACAGACAGACAGAGAGACAGCCAGACAGACAGTCAGCCAGACAGACAGACAGAGAGACAGTCAGCCAGCCAGCTAGACAGACAAACAGACAGTCCCTAACTAGATGACTGATTGTATTTGATATATTAAAGTTGGTTTCTGGCTGGCTGACTTATTATTTCTTGGTTATAAATTAAGATGTTTTTACTGTGCGGCTGGACTGCAATATAATTGTGTAACACCGTTAACCAGACAGACAGACAGACAGACTTACCAGTGATGCATGCAGTTGAGTCGAAAGGTTTCACAGTGGTTGCGTTGAGTCTGCAGAAGAAGAGGCATCGCAGTGGTCAGGTTAAAGCTCGCAATGGGGGCATTTTTAAAGGTTCAAAGTGCTAATTTCAAATGCTTTCACATTGGCCATGTTACAGGCTTTCGTATCGGTCCTGTTCAGTCTGCGCAAGAGGCAGCATCGCAGTGGTCAGGTTAAAGCTCGCAAGGGGGGCATCTTTAAGGGTTCACAGTGCTTATTTCAAAAGCTGTGGCACTTGTCATGTTACAAGCTTTCGCATTGGTCGTGTTCAGTCCAGCAAGAGGGGGTATTGCAGTGCTCATGTTACAAGCTTTGACAATGGTTGTGTGAAAGCTTTCAAGGAGGGCCTTTTTACGGTTTACAGTGCCAACTTCAAATGCGTTTACAGTTGCCATGTTACAAGCTTTCACATTGGTCGTGTTCAGTCCTTCACATTGGTTGTGTTCATTCCTTCACATTGGTTGTGTTCATTCCTTCACATTGGTTGTGTTCAGTCTGTGCAAGAGGGGGAATCGCAGGGATCATGTTACAATCTTTGGCATTGGTCCAGGGATATTTTTTTCAAATAAAAAAGAGGAAATCTGATTCCTTTTTATTTGATTCCCCCCTATTTTCCTCCCAAAACAGGATCCTTATTCTGATTTTGGTCGATCTGGGTCATTTTAGTCAATTTCAGTAAAAACAAAAAACACTTTTTTCTTTTAGGTTTCTTAATCCGGCAATTTCGGCCAAAACGGGGTCTCGTATTCCGATCGGAATGTATTCCGAAAAAAACAATCCCGGCATTGGTTGGGCTAAAGCTCTCAAGGTGGCCTTTCAAGGATTCACAGTGCACATTTCAAAAGCTGTGGCAGTTGTCATGTTACAAACTTTGGCATTAATCGTCTTGAAGCTTTCAAGGTGGTCTTTTAAGGGTATACAGTGCTCATTTCAAATGCTTGTACACTTGTCACGTTACAAGCTTTCACATTGGTTGTGTTCAGTCAAGCAAGAGGGGGTATCGCAGTGGTCATGTTACACACTTTGACAATGGTCGCGGAAAGCTTTAAGGTGGCCTTTCTACGGCCCACAGAGCTCTTTTCATAAAATTTAACAGTGTTCATGTTGCAATTCTTTCCCCGTTCGGAACGGGGTGGCTCTATAGTAGAGCGATCCCGGGCCGGACGAAGCAGATGCGGGGTCCTATTAAGTCTCTGGTTTGAACCTCAACGAGGTCATCTGGGCCCACCCGGAGGGTCGTCGACCGGCATGGTAACTGGACTCTAGGTGTGATGTAAGCCCGTCCATCGCATAACTACGAGGCGGTTCCCTTAATACCCATAGGGCACGTCCTTAGAGGTCATTCTGTGGCAATTCTTGGATGTTCAAATTTTCAATTTTCAATTTTGCAATTCTGCAAACTGGCCATGTTAAAAGCTTTCATGTTGGCCGCGTTGAGTCTGTGCAAGAGGGGGTATCGCAGTGGTCATTTACAAATGGTTAAATTATCACTGTAGAAAGAACTAAGGGCCCCCCGTCGGTTAAACAATTGTTTGGGGCTCAGTTCATCAGTGCTTGTTCTTTTTAAGCCCATCCTATACGGTTGGGCAAGTCCCTTTAGCCTATTTGGCCTACCCCTGGACTGTAACATACATACATACATACATGCATACATACATACATACATACATACATACATACAGCGGTCATGTTACAAACTTCGGCATTGGTGTGTTAATGCTCTAACGGTGGCCTTTTCAGGGTATGCAGTGCTCATTTCAAAAGCTGTGGCAGTTGTCATGTTACAAGCTTTCACACTAGCCATGGTGCAAGCCTTCTCATTGGCCATGCTACAAGCTTTCATATTGGTTGTGTTGGGTCTGCACAAGAGGGGGCATCGCAGTGGTCGTGTTATAGCTCACAAGGGGGGCATTTTTAAGGTTTACAGTGCTCATTTCATAAGATTTAACAGTGGCCATGTTGCAAGCTTTCATATTGGTCCTGTCTGGTCTGCGCAAGAGGGGGTATCGCAGTGATCATGTTACAAGCTTTGACAATGGTCGTGTAAAAGCTCTCAAGGTGGCTTTGTAAGGGTTAACATCAGTCATGTTGAGTCCGGACCCTGAGCATAGTACAAGTTTTCATATTGGCCGTGTTCGGTCTGCGAAAGAGGGGATGTCGCAGTGTCGTGTTACAAGCTTTGGCAGTGAACGTGCTTAATCTTTCAAGGTGGCCTTAAGGGTTCACATCAGGGTATGTCATTTTGTCGTTTTGGGTACTGCAGGGTTTACATGATAGGGTTCACAGGATAGGGTTCACGGGATAGGGTTCACGGGAAAGGGTTCACAGGATAGGGTTCACTGGATAGGGTTCACAGGATTGAGTTCATGGGATAGGGTTCACGGGATAGGGTTCACGGGATAGGGTTCACGGGATTTTTGATCACGGGATAGGGTTTACAGGATAGGGTTCACAGGATAGGGTTAACGGGATAGGGTTCACAGGATAGGGTTCACAGGAGAGGGTATGGGATAGGGTTCACAAGATAGGGTATGGGATAGGGTTCACAGGATAGGGTTCACAGGATAGGGTATGGGATAGTGTTCCCAGGATAGGGTTCACAGCAGGATACTACATTTGTCGGATTGTTGGATTGCACCTTTGATAACTAGAGGTGACCGCCCCGATAGGGCGGTCACCTCCCGCGCGGTCGTGGGTTCGTGGGTCTGGCTCTCCGTCCGGGTCTCGGTCTGGGTCTCGGTCTGGATCTGGGTCTCGATCTGGGTCTCGGTCTGGGTCTCCGTCTCGGTCTCGCTCTCGGTCTCTGTCTTCTACGTCTCGAACCTTCCATGCGGTATCCCCAGGTGGCGTGAGACGTCTCGAACCTTCCACGCAGGTCATGCGCAACGCCGGTTGACGTCGCCCGAGGGCGCCCACGGACGCCCAACCCTTAGGTTAAATTGCTCCTCCGCCAGTGTGAGCGGTGTAACCGTGGGGTATCTGCTTAGTTGAGGGCGGTAATGATGATTACATTTTCCTGGTGCCCTACTGGAATCCAAATGCGCCCTCAGTTTAACGGAGTCAAGGGGGACTTGTGACGCAACTGCCTCCTTTTGGGCTGCGCTGTTGACTCAACTGAAACGGAAATCTGCGCGCTGCGCCCAGAGGGGGTTTAAAAATTTGCGTCAGTCATTCGCGCAGTCGCCCTAGTGCGCGGTACCGCGCGTCGTGTAGTACCCTGGTTCACAGTGCTCATTGCACACAAGAGGGTACATCCATACAACGTACAGCACAGCCACGATGACTCACCCCTGGTACATCCATACAACGTACAGCACAGCCACGATGACTCACCCCTTGTACATCCATACAACGTACAGCACAGCCACGATGACTCACCCCTTGTACATCTATACAACGTACAGCACAGCCACGATGACTCACCCCTGGTACATCCATACAACGTACAGCACAGCCACGATGACTCACCCCTGGTACATCCATACAACGTACAGCACAGCCACGATGACTCACCCCTGGTACATCCATACATCGTACAGCACAGCCACGATGACTCACCCCTGGTACATCCATACAACGTACAGCACAGCCACGATGACTCACCCCTGGTACATCCATACAACGTACAGCACAGCCACGATGACTCACCCCTGGTACATCCATACAACGTACAGCACAGCCACGATGACTCACCCCTGGTACATCCATACAACGTACAGCACAGCCACGATGACTCACCCCTGGTACATCCATACAACGTACAGCACAGCCACGATGACTCACCCCTGGTACATCCATACAACGTACAGCACAGCCACGATGACTCACCCTGGTACATCCATACAACGTACAGCACAGCCACGATGACTCACCCCTGGTACATCCATACAACGTACAGCACAGCCACGATGACTCACCCCCTGGTACATCCATACAACGTACAGCACAGCCACGATGACTCACCCCTGGTACATCCCATACAACGTACAGCACAGCCACGATGACTCACCCCTGGTACATCCATACAACGTACAGCACAGCCACGATGACTCACCCCTGGTACATCCATACAACGTACAGCACAGCCACGATGACTCACCCCTGGTACATCCATACAACGTACAGCACAGCCACGATGACTCACCCCTGGTACATCCATACAACGTACAGCACAGCCACGATGACTCACCCCTGGTACATCCATACAACGTACAGCACAGCCACTGGTACATCCATACAAATGACTCACCCCTGGTACATCCATACAACGTACAGCACAGCCACGATGACTCACCCCTGGTACATCCATACAACGTACAGCACAGCCACGATGACTCACCCCTGGTACATCCATACAACGTACAGCACAGCCACGATGACTCACCCCTCGTACATCCATACAACGTATAGCACCGCCACGATGAGCCACGCTGGGATGATGATAGCCCACTCTCTGCATGTGTGTATGGATGTGTGTGTATGCATGTATGTGTGTGTGTGTCAATGTCGGGCATGGGTCGCAAGTAGCTCACGTTTGCTGTTGTCTTAAAAAACAAAATTGTGTGTGTGGATGTCGTTGATTGAGCAGGTGTGTATAGATGCAGGTGATGGTACGGAGTAGGGCGATGCATTTTCAATATACTTATCTTTATCATGATAACACATGCACATACCCGTAGAACACAGAAGTATAACACACAGATGCAGGGCTGGGCAGTCTAATACCACATTCACGCACATCTCATGTTGTTGTTGGTGTTGGTGGTGGTGGACGAGCATTTAGCAGAGCTAGACAGGTTGTTGTTGTTGTTGTTGTTGTTGTTCTTGTTGTTGATGTTGTTGTTGTTGGTGGTGGTGGTGGACGAGCATGTAGCAGAGCTAGACAGGTTGTTGTTGTTGTTGTTGTTGTTGTTGTTGGTGGTGGTGGTGGTGGTGGACGAGCATGTAGCAGAGCTAGACAGGTGGTTGTTGTTGTTGGTGGTGGTGGTGGTGGTGGTGGTGTGGACGAGCATGTAGCAGAGCTAGACATTGTGGTGTTGTTTGTTGGTGGTGGTGGTGGTGGTGGTGGACGAGCATGTAGCAGAGCTAGACAGGTGGTCGTTGTTGTTGTTGTTGTTGTTGTTGTTGGTGGTGGTGGTGGTGGTGGACGAGCATGTAGCAGAGCTAGACAGGTGGTTGTTGTTGTTAGTGGTGGTGGTGGTGGTGGTGGTGGTTGTTGATGTTGTCGTTGTTGTTGTTGTTGTTGTTGTTGGTGGTGGTGGTGGTGGTGAACGAGCATGTAGCAGAGCTAGACAGGTGGTTGTTGTTAGTGGTGGGTGGTGGTGGTGGTGGTGGTGGTGGACGAGCATGTAGCAGAGCTAGGCAGGTGGTTGTTGTTAGTGGTGGTGGTGGTGGTGGTGGTGGACGAGCATGTAGCAGAGCTAGACAGGTGGTTGTTGTTGTTGGTGGTGGTGGTGTGTGTGTGTGTGTGGGGGGGTATAATCCTACATTCATGCACATCTCATGTTGTTGTTGTGGTGGTGGTGGTGGATGAGTGTGCAGCAGAGCTGGATAGTTGGTTGGTGGTGGTGGGGGTGTGGTCTAGTCCCACACCTCATGTTGTTGTTGTGGTGGTGGTGGTGGTGTTGGATGAGTGTGCAGCAGAGCTGGATAGTTGGTTGGTGGTGGTGGGGGTGTGTGGTCTAGTCCCACATCTCATGTTATTGTTGTGGTTGCGGTGGTGGTGGTGGATGAGTGTGCAGCAGAGCTGGATAGTTGGTTGTTGGTGGTGGGGGTGTGTGGTCTAATCCCACATCTTATGTTGTTGCTGTTGTGGTGGTGGTGGATGAGTGTGCAGCAGAGCTGGATGGTTGGTTGGTGGGGTGGGGTGGGTGTGTGTGTGGTCTAATCCCACATCTCATGTTGTTGTTGTTGTGGTGGGTGGTGGTGGTGGTGGAGTATGTGTGTGGGGGGGGGAGGGATGAGTTTGAAGCGGAGCTGGACAGGTGGGTGGAGTTGGTGGTAGTGGTGATGGTGGTGTGTGTGGTCTAATTACATATTCATGCACATCTCATGTTGTTGTTGTTGCTGTTGTTGTTGGTGGTGGTGGTGGATGAGTGTGCAGCAGAGCTGGATAGGTTGTTGTTGTTGGTGGTGGTGGTGGTGTGTGTGTGTGCTCTAATTCCACCTCTTATGTTGGCACATGAAAAAACTCAACTTGATGCACTCATGTAAACACGAATGCAAGAACACCTTACACCATTATGATATGAATTCACATATCATGCAAATACACACACACCTGTAACCCCACACTTACATAACTGCAACCCCTCAGTCACATGTCAACACGCAAATACAAGTACACCGTACAACATTCGGATATGCGTCCACATATCATGATTATACACACATACGCCTGCAACCCCCCACACACATGTCAACACACGAATGCCAGAACACCGTACGATATTCAAATATGCATTCATATATCCTGCTAATACACACACACGCCTGCAACCCCTCACTCACATGTCAACACACGAATGTCAGAACACCGTACAACATTCAGATATGCATTCACATATCCTGCTAATACACACACACGCCTGCAACCCCTCACTCATATGTCACCACACAAATGCCAGAACACCGTACAGCATTATGATATGCTCACATATCATGCTAATACACACACACAACATGCCTTAATACACACACACACAGCCTCATACACACACACACATGCCTAATACACACACACATGCCTAATACACACACACACATGCCTAATACACACACACACATGCCCTAATACACACCATGTACCTGAATACACACACACATGCCTAATACACACACACACATGCCTAATACACACACACATGCCTAATACACACACACAATCTAATCACACACACACATGCCACCACACACACACATGCCTAATACACACACACATGCCTAATACACACACACACACATGCCTAATACACACACACACACATGCCTAATACACACACACATGCCTAATACACACACAACACATGCCTAATACACCACACAACATGCCTAATACACACACACACACTATACACACACACATGGCTAATACACACCACACATGCTAATACACACACACACATGCCTAATACACACACACACACTTGCTAATACACACACACACATGCTAATACACACACACCATCCCAATACCACACACACACATGCTAATCACACACACACACATATACAACACACACATGCCTAATACACACACACATGCCTAATACACCAGCACATGCCTAATACACACACACACAATGCCTAATACACACACACATCATCATACAGGCCTAATACACACACACACATTTGTCCTATAATACACACACACACATGCCTAAACACACAGACAACAGATAGACCTAATACACCACACACACATGCCACTACACACACACATGCCTAATACAAATACACACACACATGCCTAATACACACACACACATGCCTAATACAACACACACACACATGATAATACACACACACACATGCCCTAATACACACACACACATGACCTAATACACACACACACATGCATAATACAATGCACACACAACATTGCCTAAATACACACACACACATGCCTAAATACACACACACACATGCCTAATACACACACACACATGCCTAATACACACACACACACATGCCTAATACACACACACACATGCCTAATACACACACACACATGCCTAATACACACACACACATGGCCTAATATACACACACACACATGCTCTAATACACACACACACATGCCTAATGAGACACACACACACACATGCCTAATACACACACACACATGCCTAATACACACACACACATGCCTAATACACACACACCACATGCCCCTAATACACACACACACAATGCCAAATACACACACACACATGCCTAATACACATACACACATGCCTAATACACACCACATCATGCCTAATATATACACACACACACATGACCTAAATACACACACACACATGCCTAATACACACACAACACATGCCTATCACACACACACATGCCTAATACACAACACACACATGCCTTACATGCCTAATACACACACACACATGCCTACTAATACACACACACACTATGCCTAATACACAGCAACACTACAATCACACCACATGCCTAATAACACACACCAACGTAATACAACACACACACATCACACACACACACATGCCTTATGGATAACACCACACACACACATGCCTAATACACACACACACAACCACATACACACACAACACACACACCACATAAATACACACACACACAATGCCTAATACACACACACACATGCCTACTATACAACACACACCTACTACAGGCCTTGCCTAATACAGGTGCAACACATTGCCTAATACACACACACCACATGCCTAATACACACACACAACACACACAAGCCTAATAACACACACACATGCCTAATACACACACACACATGCCTAACCACACACACACACATGCCTAATTACACACACACACATGCCTAATATCACACACACACATGCCTAATAATACACACAACACACACACACACACATGCCTAATACACACACACACAGTGCCAATAATACCACACACACACATGCCTAATACACACACACACATGCCTAATACACACACACACATGCCTAATACACACACACAATACACACACACACAACATGCCTAATACACACACACACTGACACTGCTAATACACACACACACATGACCCTAACGGCACAACACACACATGCCTAATACACACACACACATGTCCTAATACTAATCACACAACACATGCCTAATACACACACACACACATGCCTAATACACACACACACATGCTAATTAATATCACACACACACATGCCTAAATACACACACACACATGCCTATACACACACCACACATTGCCTAACCTACACACACACACATGCCTAATACACACACACACATGCCTAATACACACACACACATGCCTAATACACACACACACATGTCCATGGATCCTAATACACACACACACATGCCCACACCTAATACACGATGGACACACATGCCTAATACACACACACACATTGCCTAATACACACACACATGCCTAATACACACACACACATGCCTAATACACACACACACACCATGCCTAATACACACCACACACATGCCTAATACATCACACACATGCCTAATTACACACACACACATGCCTAATACACACACACATGCCTAATACACACACACACACATGCCCTAATACACACACACATGCCTTAATACACACACTACACATGCCTAATACACACACACTGCCTAATACATGGCCCACACACAACACACATGCCTAATACACACACAACATTGCCTAATACACACATGCCACACACACATCCTAATGCCTAAACAGCCTAACACACACACATGCCTAATACACAACAACACACCACACACACATGCCTAATACCACACAAACACACATGAACCTAATACACAACACCACACATGCCTAATACACACACACACATGCCTAATACTTGCCACACACACACACATGCCTAAATACACACACACACATGCCTAATACACACACACATGCCTAATACACACACACATGCCTAATACAACCCACAACCACACAGTGCCACATGCCTAATACACCTACCACACACACATGCCTAATACACCACACACACATGCCTAATACACACACACACATGCTAATACACACACACACATGCCTAAATACACACACACACATGCCTAATACACACACACACATGCCTAATACACACACACACACATGCCTAATACACACACACACACTAATTACACACACACACATGCCTAATACACACACACACATGCCTATACACACACACACATGCCTAATTACACACACACACATGCCTAATACACACACACACAATGCCTAATACACACACACACATGCCTAATACACACACCTAATACACACACACATCACACACACATGCCTAATACACACACACACATGCCTATATACACACACACACATGCCTAATACACACACACACACATGCCTAATACACACACACACATGCTAATTCATTCTCTCCTATCTCTCTCTCATCATAACCACACAAATGAGTACTATATACACACACACACATGCCTAATTCATATGACACACACACATGGCCTAATACACACACACAACAAATGCCTAATACACACCACACACCATGCCTATACACACACACACATGCCTGAACACACAACACACACATGCCTACAATACACACACACAACATGCCTAAACTACACACACACACTAGCCTAATACACACACACACATGCCTAATACACACACACACATGCCTAATACACACACACACATGCCAATGCTAATACACGACACACACACTGCCGACAATACACACACACATTACACAGCCCTAATACACACACACAGCTAATAACACACACACTATATCTCCTCTATGGTGGTTCCATACTAATACACAACACGAGATGTCTATATGACACACAACAAAGTGTTGGGCTGTACCACACACACACATGCCTAATAACAACACACACATGCTAATACAACACATAGCCTTAATACACACACCAACTTGGTTTTGATTTACACACAACACTCACATGCTAATATGCCTTTTTACACAACATGCTCCTAATACACACATGCGATGGCCTAATACACACACACATGCCTTACACACATGCCTAATACACACACACACATTGCCTAATACCAACATCAAGGCCTATCATGCTTAATATCAGGCACATGCGCTAATACACACACACATTGCTATGCCTATGCCTAATACAACACACACATCCTAATACACACCACACATCAACATGCCCTAATACACACACACACATGCCTTTCTACACACACACACATGGCCTAATAAACACACACACCGATGCCCAATGACCCAGCATGCCTAATATTCACACACACACATGCCTTAATAATACACACACATGCTAATAACACACACACACATGCCTATACATCACACATAACACATGCCTAATACACACACACACTGCCTTAAATACACACACGACATGCCTGATACTACACACACATGCTAACACACACACACATGCCTAATACACATTTTCACACACATGCCTAATACACACACACATGCCTATACACACACACACATGCCTAATACACACCACACCACACATGCCTAATACACACCACACATGCCTAATCACAGCCACACAATACACATCTTTCACATGCCTACACTCTCTTGCCATATCACACACACAGCCACTGCCTAATACACACACACACATGCTAATACACACACACACACATGCCCAAACACACACACACATGCCTAATATCACACCATCCACACTGCCTAAACACACACACATGCTAACGACACCACACACAACCAAATCATGCTAATACACACACACACGGAGTGTCCTAATAACACATTTAACACACAGTGCCTGCTAATACAACACACCCGATGACACTGCCTAATACACACACACACCTTGCCTATAACACCACACATGCCTAATACGCATGTGTCACAGCACACATTCGTCCTTAATACAACACACACACATGGGCCTAATGGCCAATTACACACATCACACTGATGCCTAATACACGACACATGCATACACACATGCCACTTTTAGGAATACACGACATCCCTTAAAATCCACTTTGCCTAATACCACACACAAACATTCCTAGGTACACATCACACACAGTGATCCTAATACACATCACTCCAACAGCTCATTATTTGCTAATACAAACAACACATGCTTGGCCTAAGACACACACAATCGGATGCCATAATACCACTACCACTGCCCTAATTTACACACAACACAATGCCTATACACACCCACATTTGCCTAATACCAACACACCACATCGCCGTAATAGCATCACACACAGCCATGCCTAATACACACAACACTGGATACACACGACACGATGCTAATAACAACACACAGATGCCTAATACGTACTTACTACCACATGCGCTAATACACACACCACATGCCTATTATCGACACACACACACTGCTCTAATGCACCACAGCACATGAGCTTTAATACTCTACACAACGTGGCCTAAGCATGACGGGACACACACACATGCCGGGCTAATACACCACACACAACATGCCCAATACACACACCACGGATGTGCTAAATACACACACACAAACACATGCCTAATCACACCGACACACACAATGCTAATAACACACACATGCCTAATACATCACACACCACATTGGTGTGCCTAATAAACACCACACATCTAATACACCACACACAATGCCTACATAACGCTTCATACAACACACATGCCTAATACACCACAGTCACGCCTACATGCTTAATAACACACACACATGCTAAATACACAGCACACACATGCATAATAACCACAACATGCTTAATAACACACACACTGCCTTATACACACACCAATACACACGCCCAAATACACACACACATCCATGCCTAATACACACACAACATGCCTAAATACCACACACACTGCCTCAAAGAAAGCATACAAAACACACAATGCCTCACACAAAAGGCATATGCATATAAACATCACACAACAACACATGCCACACACAACAACATAGCACCCTCGATTACAACACACACACATTAATCATTCAACACAACAGGACACACGACACCACTTAATTATACACATACACACACAACTAAATTATAACATCACTGAATAACATCAGAACATTGCCACCTCTATAAACCATGCTAATACACACCACACAACACAAACCACATACACACACCAACTTGCCCCTTACATTTACAAACATACACCAACCACATGACCATTGGGCCTAATACCAACAAACCACACACACACACAAACACATGGCTTAATACACATACAGCACATGCCTAAAATTCACACACACACATGGCCTAATACACCACAACAACACATGCTTAATACACACACACATCATGCTAATACACACACACACATGCCTAATACAACACCATGGTCACATGCCTAATACAACACACACATGCCTAATACAAACACACATGCCTAATAACACACACACATGCCTAATACAACACACACACATGCTAATACCACACATGCCTAATACACACCACACTGCCTTAATACACCACACAACATGCCTAATACACACACACACCTAATACACCACATACACATGCCTAATACACACACACAAATCCTGCCTTAATACACACACCACACTCATGGCCTAATACACACACACATGCCTAATACACACACACATGCCTGACACCCAATACACACTAATACACACACTACACATGCCTAAATACACTACACACACAGTGCCCAAATAGACACACACATCCTAATACACACCACCACTAATAAGTGCGTGGTAGTGGCTAATGGACAATATCTATGCCTGTTACACATGCATAAGCACACGTACGATGTGACTATTATATCAAACAACACATGCATGCTAATGACATACACACACACATGCAAATACACAGCTGTTTGACAACACATGCATAATACAACACATATGTGGAGAAGTTAGTGGTATACGGATACACGAGAGTACAGGAGGGTCGCCGTCGGCTCAGACTAAGGGGGTATGGACATGCTAATACCACAGACTAGACGACATCACAATGCATATAATTTTGAAACGACACAGGGTTTGTGTCCGTAGAGGAGACACTTGGAATGTTAAACCAGGTGTTAATCGGGTGCTTAGGAACACATGCCTAAGTACACATAATACTAATACACACACATGCCTTAAATACCAATACACCAAACACACATGCCACTAGGTAGCAATGGGCGCACACTATGCCTAATATGCCTAATACACACACACATCATGGGGGCACTAATAGCCAAGACCACACACAACATGCGCTAATACACACACACACAATGCTACATACACACACACACATGCCTAATAAGACACACACAACATGCCCTAAATACACTACAACACATGCCCTTAATAATACCACGCCTAATACACACACAGTGCCCTAATAGCACACACACACATGCCTAAACACACACACACAGCATGCCTAATACATCACACAGACACATGCTAATACACTTCGCACACACACATGCCTAATACACACACACACATGCCTAATACACGACACACACATATGCCTCATACACACACACATGCCTAATACACACACACACACATGCTAAATACTGACACCACACATGCCTAATACAACACACACACATGCCTAAGATGACACACACACAATGCCTAATAGTACACACACACATGCCTAATACAAACACACCACATGGCCTAATACGGAGGCACGACACACACAGTGCCTATACAGCACACATGCCTTAATAGAAGGAAGAGACTAATACAACACACAAGATGCCTAATACACACACACACACATGCCTATGACACACACAGCGACACGGCCTAATACACGACACACACATGCCTAGATACACACACACATGCTTAATACAACACACACTATAGCACATAGCACGGACTGCGCTACAGCCACACAGAGCACAATGGCCCCTCCCCCCCCCTTAAAAAAATTACAAACCCACGCACCCACACGATGCCTAATACACAACACAACATGCCTAATACACACACACACACATGCCTAATAACACAGACACGCCATGCCTAATGACACACACGCACAGTGCGCTATACATCACGACACACCATGCCTAATGACACACCACACACACATGCGCTATACATACTCACCTACATGCTAATACACACAGCACACATGCTAATCAACACAAAACAGTGTCCTATACACACAACATGCCTAATACATGCCTAATACACCACACACATGCAATGCCTATATACACACACACGACATGCCTAATACGCACACACTGCCTAATACCACACCATTGCCTTACACACATGCCTAAATGCTAATACACACACAGCACATGCCCACACACACAACTACACACAACTATACACACAACATGCCTAATACACACACACAACATGCCTGAATACACACACTACACATGGCTAATACACACACACCAATGCCTAATACACACACACACATGCCTAATTACAAACCACACAATGCTAATACACACACACACATGCTAATACCACACGTAGAAACATGCCTATAACACACACAATGCCTAATACGACACACCACACAATGCTAATACAGCACCACACACATCATGCCTAATACACACACACACACATGCCTAATATCAGCATTACACACAACAATGCCTAATAACACACACACATGCCTAATAACACACATACACACATGGCCTGAATACACACACAACACATGCCTATACAACGACACACAGCATGCCGTAAACACAACACCATGCCTAAGTACACACAACAGCCATGCCCTAATACACACACACCATGCCTAATACAGCACACACATGCCTAATACACACACAGAACACCATGCTAATACACACACACCATGCGCATAATACAGCACACACACATGCTAACCAACAGCGGGGACTGCCCGTAGATACAAGACACACACATGATAATCACACACACACATGCCTATCACACACGCACACATGCCTGAAGTAGACCATCATGCCTAATACACACACACAACAGCAATCCACACACACTATACACAAACACTCATGCTAATACACACACACAAGGACTCACATGCCTAATAAGCACACACACTACATGCTATACACACATGCCATCACGATGCCTAATACAACACAGCACACACAACATACACCAAACAGCATGCGTTCTAATAGCTACGACACAGCACATCTAATACGAGCACACAACAATGGCCTAACAATACTACACACATGCCATAATACACAGCACACATGCCTAAATACAACACAGCACCGACACTACTGCCTAATACACACACACATGCCTAAATACAACACAAGCCATGCCGTAAATACAGCACACACTGCTATACAGGCACACCGACGATGCTATACACACACAGCAAATGGCCTATACACAGCACACATGCTAATAGCAACACACACTATGCCTAAACACTACAAGTCATAACACCATCAACATCAGTCCATACATCACACACATGCCTAATACACACACACACATTGCCAATACACACAGCACACGCCTATACACACAACACAGGACATGCCTAATCAACAACACAACACACATGCCTAATAACACACACACATGGCCTAATACACACAACACAATTCGAGACATGCCTAATACCACTATCACAGACCATGCTAATAACACACACATGCATGCCTAAATACACACACATGCCTTACACACCACACAAGCATACTGCCTAATTACACTCACGACACACACATGCCTAATACACACCACACACTTTTAATACAAACAAACATGCCTAATCACTAATACACACACAACATACACAACACAAATGTCCTAATAACAAACATCACACACACTTAATTACACACACACAGCCTATATCAAACACACACATGCCTAATACACAACACACAGCTCTAGTACACACACACATGCCTAATACAGCGACACCACAGCTAATACACCACACACATGCCTAATACACCACGACACGACACTACACACACACACATGCCTACAACACATCACACAACTACCAGCATGACACATGCCTAAATACACCGACACATGACTAAATACACAGCCACACCCTAATGACACACAGCAACACCGTACAGCACACACAACTCCTAATACACCAGCACACAGATGCCTTAATACAGCACAGCCACCCACATTCTCACCATGCCTTAATACACATGCCTAAATACAGCAGCAGCAGCACATGCCTATACAGACACACACTGCCTATTGACACACACACACATCCTAATCACACAACACATCGTAATATGCCGTAATACACCACAGCACATGCCACAACACACACACATGCGCACATCGCCCTAATACACACACCACCCTATAGCACACACAACACATAGCACATGCCTATACACAACACATGCCTAATACACACAGGCACACATGCCTAATACCACACACACATGCCTAATACACACACACAGCCCTAATACACCACCACACATGCCTTTAAATACCACACCACGACATGCCTAACTGACACACACACACAGCCTAAATACACACAACAGAGGAGGCACTGCCTAATAACACCAACACATGCCTATATAGTCCACAACAATCTTTAATACCATGCCTAACTTACACCACACACATTTTGCCTAATACACATGCACACATTGGCCTAATACACACACCACAACAACTTGCCCAGATACAAATAACACACACACATGCCTACTAAAGCACACACACACATGCCTAATACACGTATTGGCGTAATAAAACACCAAATACAACACACAACACGCTCAAGCCTAATAGGCCTACCACAAACACACATGCCTAATACAGTGTCTACACGACATGGGCCTAATACACACACAACACAGCACACACCATGATACACTAACATGTCCTAATCACACCAGCATGGCTAATGTACACCACACTACATGGCCTAATTAACACACACACACACCTCTGATCACACACAACACACACATGGCCTTTACACACACAATTACATCCACACACACACACAACACATGCCTTGTCACACACAGCACACACATGCCATACACACACCATACACTTCGTCTACTAAACACACACATGCGTAACACATGGGCCTAATACGCACACACATGCAACATCCCAACTAACATTGCTATAGATTTATAAACACACACCAGGCACACATGCATTGGCCTAATACACACACTACAAAAAAAATCACCACACATCTTAATACATAACACTCACACAGCTAATACACACATGCTAATACACAGCCTAATACACACAACACATCCTATACACACACACGACATGCTCCTAAATATGTTGTGCGCACATTGCGATACACCACATCCAACATGCACACACATCACATACATGAGGCACTCACACACAAATCTGCCTAACACTCAGTGTTCTGTTATAGCTAGAGCTTACATCGGCGACAAGCACCTATATAACACACGACGCACACACACACCAATGCATGCTAATACACACACATCACATACACACACACACATGGCTCTTTAATACATCACACACACATGCCTAATGACACACACAGAGAAAACATCACACACATGCCTGGGATACAGGAGCTATCACACAATACAACACGGACACATGCCTAATAACACACACAACACATGCTAATGCAGCCTAATACGCAACACACATGGCTAAACAAGTCACACACCAAATACACACACACACATGCACATCACACCACAATGGACCTCAAGACACACGCACACTACATGCCTAATACACACGACACCACAACACTAATACAATGCCACACACACACAATGGGCCTCAATACAACACACAATACAACACACTACATACAAGCTCGCGCACTAAACGATGGACAAGATCAGCACATGCCTTAATACATTACCACACACATGCACACACAACACACACTATGCCTAATACACTTACACACAGTGCCAATACACACCCACCCAGCTACACTCGCCGACACATCCTCACAATACAACACACATTTCACCCTGCCCTAATACACGACACTCACGACTTCAGTGGCATGCCTAATACACACACCCACACATTGATGCCTAAAAAAATTACACAACACACAACACATTGCACTAATACACAACCTCACCAACATAGCCTAAGGTACACACACCGGGATGCCATAATCTATGCCACACACAGGTCCTTTCTCTATAATCACACACACCACATGCCTAATACAACACACACACATGCCTAATACACCACACCACATAGAAACACATGTTATCACACAAATACAAGAACACTGTACAGCATTATGATATGCTCACATACATGCTAATACACACACACACACACATGCCAACGCCACCAATGCAAGACACTGTACACAATTGGGTACGCGTTCACACATCATGTTAATACAGACACAAACGCGCCCCCCCCCCCCCCCTCACACACACACACACACACACACACGACCACACACACACGCCTGCAACCCCCCCCCCAGCACACACACACACGCTGCAACCCCACACACAGACACAAACGCCTTCAACTCACACCCACTAATCCAAATGCATGGATACATGCACAGCTGCAACAAACAAACAAACTAACAGCTTTATTACAAGCTGCAACACAGACCCATAAACACACACACAAACACAAGCAAATACATAGTAACACACATCGCAACACACACACACAAACACAAGCAAATACATAAGATCCAACACACACGCAACACACACAACAGGAGACAAAACACAAGCAAATACATAGATCCAAACACACACGCAACACACACACACAAACACAAGCAAATACATAGATCCAAACACACACGCAACACACACACACAAATGCATCCCTACACACTAGTTACACACACATATGCAGCTTTACTTCCACTTAATGTAACACAGCACACATACGATCCATTCACACCTGCAACACACACAGGACTCCCCCACCCCTCCCCCCCCCTGCACAGGCACACACACCTGCTATGGTAAGTATGTTGATCTCTACTCTAGACTCTAGTCTCACGTACACCTTCAACCACACACACACAGCACACACATAGATCCATACAACACCTGCAACACACAGCAACCCCCCCCGCCCCCAGCCCCCCCCCCCCCCCCCCCCCCCCCCCCGCCCACACACAGCACACAGTAATCCATACACACCTGGCACACAACACAGACACACACAGACCCCCCCCCCCCCCCCCCCCCCCCCGCCCACACACACACACCTGCTGTCGGTAGTATGTTTTGATCTCTACTCTAGACTCTGCTAGAATCACGTAAGTAGACTACTTCTAAACACACATCAACACACACGACATAGATCCATACACATTCCCTGCAACACACACAGACCGTGCCCCCCCCCCCCCCACTCCCCTAGCCCCCCAGCCCCACACACACACACATAGATCCATTACACACCTGTTATATTGGCAAACACACACCAGACCCGCCACCGGCCCCCCCCCCCCCCGCGGCCCCCCACACACACCTGCTATGTAGTAGGTGATCCCTACTCTAGACTCCCTAGACTCACGTACACCTTCAACACCAGCACACACATAGATCGCATACATACCTGCAAACACACACACAGACCCCCCCCCCCACACACACAGATCACGCACAGACGCACACACCTGCTATGGTAGTTAGTGATCCCTACTCTAGACCACGAAGGTACAGACGTCACACCATATGCACCATCGGTAACTCAACAACAACACACACATAGATCCATACACACCTGCAAACACACACACATAGATCCATTTCCTCACAACACTGCAACACACACATATAGATCCATACACAGCTGCAACACACACATAGATCCATACACACCTGCAACACACAACAACATATAGTATCCATGACCATGCAATCCATAGTTCCAACAAGCAACATGACATCATCACACATGAGGGAATTTGACATGCACACACACATATAGATCATAGCACACTGCACACACACACATAGATCCATTCACCCTGCAACATTGCACACACATTAGAGTCCAGTACACACCTGCAACACACACATAGATCCATTCACACCTGCTAGCGGTAGTAAGTGATCCTAGAGCTTTGCAAGGCTGACTCTGGGGTGTAAGCCCACAACAGGTAGAAAAACTGAAGAAGGTGAGTGAGGGGTGAGGGGTGGAGGGTGAGGGGTGAGGGAGGGGTATGGGGAGGGTAAAGGGTAGGGAGGGGTGAGGTAAGGGGAGGGGGGTGAGACGGTAGGGTGACTGGGGATAGAGCGGCTAGGCATGGAAGGGGTGGAGAGGAGGAGGGTGAGGGTGAGAGGGGTGGAGGGGGAGGGGTGGACGGGGAGGGGTGAGGGGAGGGGGAGAGGGAGTGGTGAGGGTATGATGGTTTCAGGGGAGCTGAGAAGGGTTGAGAGGAGGGGTGAGAAGGGGAGAGGGAATGTGAGGGGTAGGAGATGAGGGAAGGGTTTGAGGGAGGGTGAGGGGTGAGGGAGGTAGGGAAGTGTGGGGGGCGGGGGTGAGATAAGTGTGAGGGAGGGTGGTAGTGGCGGGGGAGGTAAGGGTGGGAGTGGTGAGAAAAGGTGAGGTCAGAGGTGAGGGAAGGTGTGAGGGGAGCGCGTGAGAGGGGTGCGTCTGAGGGAGAGGGAAGTTGAGGGTGAGGGGGGGTCGAGGGGTGGGCTGGGTGAAGGGGAAGTGTGAGGGGTAGGGGTGGGTCGGGTGAGGTGGAGGGTGGAGGGGGGTGAGGGCAAGGGGGGCAAGGCGTTCAAAGGATACGGATGGGAGGGTGGGGCTAGAGAGTGAGGACACTTTGTTTTTTTTGGTGATATGAGGCATGGTGTGGTGCAGTAGCGAATCAGTACTGGGTTATGGCATGTAGGTTGTAATGTGAGACTGGGGATATCCTGCAAAAGATACGTAAGGGTGGTGTGGCTGCAGGTGTGGTTTTGTGGGTGTCTATGTGGAACGTGGGTGGGTTTGAGGACTCGTGTGAGCGGAGTGCCAGTGTGAAGAGTAAGAGACTAATACGAAGAAGATTTTGGAAATCACATAATGTGTCAACACATTGCAATGGCCACACACACGATATTGTCACACAAATGCAATGATCAGCACTCATTGGTATTTTGACTACCCTCACAGTTCTCACAAATACATTATCACTGGTAGCGCACACCACACACACACACACCCACACACACACACACACATACATACACAACAAAAAAAACAAGTTCCCAACACAAATATAACACACTGCTAGGCCTCCCACCGTATGCCAGGGCGGATCCTATTAGGCCAGAGAAAGCGAAGACCTCGACAGGTTTTAAGTGGGCCTGGGCCTCTGTCCCTTGGTCTGGTTGACCTCCCATTATCCGATCATCGCATTTTGTCCGGCAGTTCAAGGGTGCACATGAATTCGCATACGCAATAAGTAAAGAAGATTGCGAGAGAAGAGGGGTCAGTTAAAACTGAAGTTTAACTGCATTATAAATGCGCTCGATGGAGTCATACAGCTGGGGTAGCTGCGCGAGTAGGCTTGTCGGAAAGGGTCGTTTCGAACTTATATGGGCTGTCACCTGCAGGCCAGACCGTGGTGTAGGGCCAAAACCATGGTGTAGTGCCATCAGCCAAAGTGATGATGGCAGCACTGTGACACAACTGTCTGCCGTTCTCAGCTCACATCGCTCCTTGGTTTGTTGGCCTAGATCTGGCAGAACTTGCAGCATTGCACTGGTCCGGTCCCTCCGGAGTTCCGTTTACTCGTTGGGTGTATTTTCCCTCTCCGCAACAATATTTTTCATTGCATGGCGATTTAATAACGTAAATGTCTAGAAGTTGAGTTCGGCGCGCTGACGCGAGGCTCAGCCCTCCGAGTGGCATTCTTGCAATGCTTTGGGAGCCGTAGAGGACCCCTGGGGAGGAAATCCAGGAGGGTGAGTTGCGTGCCCCGAATCTGATGTAAATGATTGGCAGGATCCTACAGAATGCGCACACGCAGGTACAGTCATGGATGGCGCTTAACGTGCCTCGTATGAATCAAGCTTACTTGGAGCGCCATTATGCTTTACAACGGCGCTCCGATAGCAGGCGTCTGTGCCCGCACTCGCCTCGACGTGTTCCAGCCTCGCCCTGTTGGGTGCTCGTTTTTTCATTCATCTGCCTCGCTACTCTTCCATCTCCTAAGTCGCCTCCTGCTTTGTCCTTCGTTTCATCACACACGCATTCTTACGTTGCTGAATGCCTTCTGCAGCGGATACTTATTTCATCTGTGGAATTCGACACGCACGATGGGCAGTACCCTTGCCCACTGGAGATAGAGGAGGACGAGGTTGTTTTTGTTTTGAGCAAGCTCAACCCCGCACCATGCTGTACAGTAGATCTGTTGCTTGGTTGGATTAGAAGTGTGGGTGGAGTCTTGGGAAGTAAAAAACTCTGTTCTGGTTCTCTTATACAGCCCTCCTAGATAGTCACCCTCAGCCCCCACCCCACACCCACCCACCCACCGAACCCTGCACCCCACACCACCACCACCCCACACCCCACCTCGGACCGCCATCCCTACCATCCAACCCCAGCCCCAAAGCCTACCACCCCGCCCCCACCCACCCCACCCACCACCCATCCCACCTTCCCTTCGTCCACACACACCACCGACCCCCACCCCTATCCCCGCAACGCCCAACCCACCACACACACACCACCTACCAACCACATACCCCTTGAAACCCCCACCAACCCCAACCCCAACCCCACCTTCCCCCTGTCCAAATACGACCACCAAACGCTGCCCCACCTGAGTCCATTCTCCCCCCCCCCCCCCCCCCCCCTCCTCCCCCCTTATTGTCAACCAACCGTCTCCCCAGTTCTCCCCTGCCCCCCCCACTCCCCTCACACACACCATCCCCCGCCCACTACCGACACCATCCCCCACTACGCCAACACACCCACAACTACACCAAACCACGTACACCACAGTTTTAACCTCCATCCCTTAAAAACTACCCCTCGAACCCTACCCCAACCCCCCCAATCTCCCATCCGCTCTACACCTTCCCCTGCCCAATACCCCATCCCACCCACTATCCCCCACACACAAACTATCCCTTCCCTGACACGACACCACCTAGGCCGCATGCATCCACGGGCCTCACCCCCCCCCCCACCATCAAACACCACCGCCACAAATCACAACCCTCCCACGTAGGCCCACCACATATCTCGGCGATCCCACATTTTTCACCGTTACGCCCTCCACCTACCCCACGACCGCCCCTGACCCCAGGCACCCTGCTCACCCCCACCACCATGTAACGCCTATGCGCGGCACACCACCAACCGCACACCCATCCCCCGTAACGCAGATAGTATGGTAGTAGACAGGGGGCGCGAGCCGCACCTGCCACCCGACAACACACGTCAGTACGGGTGGATTGCAACAACAAATATTGTCCCTCTGTCAAGGCATCCGTGAGGGGTGGCAGGCCCTCCGCTCCCCTGACCGCACTACACACCCAGCGCACACTCACTCGCACACAGCCTATTCGCGCGTAATGCCCGTACAGAGGCAGGGGCAGCATCGAGCGACGTGCGTACAGTGAATTGGTATCTTGAACATCAACGTGTGTGATTGCGAGACAGAAATGTTGCTCTGTCGAGGCATCCTGGAGATGGGCTAGGCAGCTGGCGCACCCCTTCTCGCCCTCCTCTCCCCGCCCCCCAGACGCAACACACAAACCGGCTATTCGCCTAATCAGCCTAGAGGGGCAAGCACACATCATCAAAACTCTAGAGTGAATTGATTGTATCTTGAACAACACGTGTGTGTTGCAACACAAAATGTTGCCTCTGTCGAGGCATCCTGAGATGCCGCTCCCCCCCCCCGCCCCACCGCCGTCCCCCACCCACACAGGCACACACAACTCACTTTCGCCTAACTTATCCTATAGCGACGCGGCAGAAACATATCACTCCAACGTGAATTGTATCTTGCACAACGTGTGATCTGCATCAAAAAGTTTGGCCCTCTATTGAAGCATCCCTAACATTTAGAATTGCTGGAGGACCTAAAATACAAACAAGATAATAGGAGGCCCTAAAATCAGATCGAGTTCTGGAAAACTGCATCACCAGCAATACTCTCATTTATCAAGTATTCTAGCACTTATAGCAATTCAGGGGGATGAGCTGGACATCATACAGTTTGGTACGTCATCGAGAATTGTGAAGAATTCCAGGCCAAGAATTGTGAGAATTCTCTGGATTTCCAGGCCAAAATTCTCCGACGAAGTACGAAGTAGTTGAGTTCTTGCCGGAAACGGTTTGTCCCAGTTCATGCCCATGATTGCTATAATGACACACTCCTATCATAGGGAGTCTATACATGTCAAGGACCATTTAGACTCCCATAGTATGGGAGTCTATAAGGTTCTTGATACTCTCTGGGGAGTAACAATATCCTAAAGGGTTTGATAGATGGACAAGCGCGCCCCCTCCCCCACCAGCCTATACGCCTTGTACACCTACAAGGGGCGGCGCATCAGCACTTCCCAAATCAATTGGGCATTTACATACTTTGATTCCCCCCCAGAGGCACACCCCACACTCCCGACACAAACCCGTACCCCCACACTCACCCTGCTACAACGACACACCCCATCCCCTTACGTCACCCGGCACCCCAAAACCCAACACGCACGCCATTCCGCCCCCCACCCCCACCCCACACCGTACCTTCAACCGGAACCAGACACACACCCCTCCCTACGGAAACAATATACACCCCACACCCAATCACAAAGAGAAATCCGAGACTGAAAAACGGGCTCCCCTTGCCCAAGTGCTGCCTAGGGGGCGGCCTTTGCGAGTACCGCTGCATGACTGGGTTCCAGTATACACTGGCACACACACTGCCCTCCCCCCCCCCTCCCCCTTCCCCCTCCGCCTTACCTCACACACACACTCACCACCCACACGCACAACCACCCACGGGAGGAGAAATCCTGAAGAACAGACAAACAGGCCCTCCCATTCCCAATCGGCCCTATGGGGCAGCCTTTTGAAGTTACCATCCACATGACTGAGTTCAAGTAAACACTCCCCCCCACACACACAGCATACAACACCCACACAGTGTACACCACGCAACCACCCCCCAGCGTGCCCCCCGCCTCCCCACCAACACACACGACACACGGTCACACAATCACACACCAACCAGCACACTCAACACCCACACCACCCAACGCAAGAGAAATCCTGAGATGGACAAACAAGCCTCCCCTCGCCCAATCTGCCTATAGGGGCGGTTTGAGTACTTCCACATGACTGAGTTCCAGTAATACACTCCCCCAGACTTTATCACACAACATACAGACACACCCACACACACCATATATATACCACCCGCCCCCCCCTGCCCCAGTCGTCAACACCCCCCACACACACCACACACGCCCACGCAGAGAAATTCCTGAGACAGACAAACAGGCCCCCCTCCCAATCTGCCTAGAGTGGTGGCCTTTAGGACTGCTACATGATGATTTTCCAGTAAACACTGCCACCAACGCCTCCACACACGCCACGTCTACCCCCCCCCTCCCCCCTCCCCTGCTTACTCCGCCACCCACCCAACCACCCATCCACCGGCAGCCCACCCCATCGACGGAAGAATCCCGAGATGGACAAACGAGCCTCCCCCTCCAATCTGCTAGGGGGGCGGCTCGACAAGTACGGCTACTTGATCTGAGGTTCCAGTAAACACTGGCCCCCCCTACACACACAAAACACACACTCCCAGCCCACCCGCCACCTCCAAGCCCCCCAACCCCCGCCACCACCAGAGAAATCTGAGACGTATCTATATACAGGCCTCCCTCTCCCAATCTGCCTAGAGGGGGCAAGCCTTCGAGTAACCGAGCTACATGGACTATTCCAGTAAACACTCCACCCTCGCAACACACAAGCACACACACAGCACCCTTTCCAGGCTCCACCCCCCCCGCCCCACTCCACCCACCCCCACCCAAGCAGAAGAAATTCCCGAGATGGACAAATGGCCCCCCTCCCAATCTGCCCTAGAGGGGCAGAGCCTTTGAATACAAGGCTACAGTGATTGAGTTCCAGTCAACACTGCGACACGACGCACACAGCACACAATCATCTACACACACACCTCCAGCCCTTCCCCCCCCCTGCCCTCCCACCCACGCACCCCCCCCACGCAGAGAAATCCTGAGATGGACAAACGGGCCCACCTCCAGCCAATCTGCTAAGGGGCGGCTTTGAATACCGCTACTGACTGAAGTTCCAGTCCCATGAGCCAGAGTTTGATTAGCCTCAGTCCTGGAGATCGAGGAGAAGGAATCAATAAAAGTGAGGTGTGCAAGAGCTCGAACAACGCCGCATGCTTCTCTCGAACGAATGACAAGACGGTAAAGCTGTTGGAAAGGTGAGAGTTCCCTTGTTTGTCATTTTCTGCGCCCCCACCCCACAAAAAAAACGCTAATATCTAGGGTAGGCGGCAAATATAACTATATGACCCGGAACCGAAAGATCTATATACGCCCTAAACGGTGTTCGTAAAAACGTTTTTGTTACACTACAACATTGATGAAACTGGTCAACTAATGTGTAATGAGAAGCCAAGTCAGCCCAGCCAAGCCCCCATCAACTTGTTCTTGGACCCTAAACCCTTGATGAACTGTCACCATGTGTATGAGAAGCCAGCCAAGGCCAGCCAAGCCCCCATGGACTTGTTCCTTTACCTAAACTTCTGGTATCCTCAAAACTTGTTTCTGGCCCTGGAACTTGTCAAACCACTAAACCTTCATGAACTGGTAATAGGTGTAAATGAGAAGAAGGTGACAAATGTTTAACTTCAACTTGCAAAGGGGGCCTGGCAGTAACTGTAAGCCAAGACCCATCAAGTTTCTTGATTAACTTGTTGTAACACCTAAACCTGTTGTGGCCCTGGACTTGTCACCCTAACCCTTCATGAACTGTCACTAGGTGGTTGGAAGAGGTGAACGAGCATGAGTAACTTTCAACTTGCAAGGGGGGCCTGGCAGTTGCTTGTAGCCAGACCCCATAAGTCTTGTTAACTGTTGTACCCTAAACCTGTTGTGGGCCCTGGAACTTGTCACCGACTAAACTCTTCATCGAACTGGTGCACGTAGGTGTCATGAGAAGAAGGTGACGAGCATGAAGTAACTGCAGTTTGCGCAAAGGCGGAAGCCTGGCAGTGCGTGTAGCCCAAGACCCCATCAAGTTCTTGTTAACTTGTTTGTACACCCTAAACCTGTTGTGGCCCTTTGGACTTGACAAGCCCTAAACACCTTCATCAGAACTGTCACTAGGTTGTAATGAGAAGAAGGTGGCGCAGCTGAAGTAACTTAACTGCAGGGGGCCCTGGCAGTACTAGTAGCCAAGACCCCCATACGTTCTGTTAACTTGTTTGTAGACCTAACCTTTGTGACCTGGGATTGGTTATCTAACACCTTGATGAATTGGTCACCAAGGTGTAATAAAGAGTGAACGAGCATAGTATGCAACTGCAAGGCGGAACCTGCAGTAAAGTACCAGACCGAGCGAAACTTGGTTGTTAACTTGTTGTGAGAGTGAGAGTGTGTGTGACCCTGGACCAGGTGTATGTCCTAGACCCTAGAATAAACTGCCACAGGGTGGAATGAGAAGAAGGTGACGAACATGTTTTAACTTCAAGACTCACAAGGGAACCTGGCAGTAAAGTTAGCCAACCCATCAACGTCTGTTAACTTGTTGTAACCTAAACTGTTGGTGACGCTAACCCTTGGATTGAACTGGTCGCCAGTGTATGAGAAGAAAGGTGACGAGCATAGTAACTTCACTACTTGCAAAGCGACTGCAAAAGTAGCCAAAGACCCCCAGCAACTGATGCACCTAGGCTCCCCAAGTAACCAGCAGCGAAGTCCTCCTGGCAGCTCGCTGCATAAGCGCGTGTACTCAACGCCACACCCACCACCATCAACCTCCACTCGGTCAACAGCGACCAAGAGACCTTCCTGCGGCGAGCGACCTGAGCGTGAATCTCTGGCAACATTGGGCGTGTCGCGGGACGCAGCTTCAACATAGTGGCGCATCAAACAATCAGGACATGGAAGACTTGGACGGGAAGTGAAT